>CAUYPK010122100.1:0-34602 GCA_963574355.1 Loris lydekkerianus
GGCCTGAAACTGCCTCTACCTAGATACAGCCAATGTGGTACCATGCCACTGGCCCGACCCTGTCACTCACCTCTTCCCCCGCCTTCTTTCCCTGCCCCTTCTCCACAATAAAAAAAATAAAAAATAAAAATAAAAAAAAAACATAAGAAACATCTCAATTCAATAAGCTAATTTTCCATCTTAAGAAAGTAGAAAGAGAAAAGTAAAATAAACCCAAAGGAAGCTGCAGGAAGGAAGTGAGATGAGGGGAGAAGTGATAAAACAGTGTTTTCTCCTTCACAGAAGGCTGAGGTCCGCCTGCTCAAAACTCACCAGAAACAAACTCAAATTTTGAGACTTTCAGTTGATTTAAACAAGGCCCAAGTAAGAAGATCTTTGCCACATAGAGTTTGCCTGTTTTGAAGGCCCTGTGAAACTACACCCAACATCTGCTAGCCACAGGCAAAAGTAAATCTTCTAGCAATAAAACACCCAGAGCTGCTGTCACCCTTAGAGATCCCTGGCCTAGAGACTTCCTGTCATGCTTCTGAAAAATATGACCTATATATTCAACCCCCTCTCTGATCTTCCTTCCACCAGGAATTCCCTTGACATCCTTCTCTTGGGATAGTGGCCCCCACACTGCAGCTATGAATGGTCTCATGCTCTGAGGCACTTCCCGTACCTACACACCTGTCAAAGCCTGACCTCAGGAAAGCTCATTCGTGTTAATGCCACCTGTGGTCAGCACTGAAATCCCATCAAGCAATATTGGCCTGTATTATCCTCATTCCAAAACTGGATAAAGTAATCATGGAAAAAGAAAAATACAGGCTAATAGCTCTTATAAAAAAAAGACATAAGAATGCTCAACAAAATGCTAGCAAACTGAATCTGGACATTGAAAGGATTATATACTATGACCAAGTGGACGTCATATAGTCAACCTGGAATGCAAGGTTGGTTCAACATTTAAATATCAATGAATGTAATTCATGGAATAAATAAAATTAAAGACTAAAGTCACATGATAATCTGCATGGGTGAAGAAAAGGCATTTGAAAAATCCAGTACCGGGCGGCGCCTGTGGTTCAAAGGCGTAGGGTGCCAGCTCCATATACTGGAGGTGACAGGTTCAAACCCAGCCCCGGCCAAAAACTGCAAAAAAAAAAAAAATGAAAAAAATGAAAAATCCAGTACCTTTTCTTGCTAAAAACACTCAAAAAACTAGAAATTGGAAAGAAATTCCTCAATTTAATAAAAAGTGGCTATGAAAAATTTATAATTAACATTATACTTGATAGTAAACAAATGAAAGCTTTCTCCCTAAAATTTGAAATAAGGGATGTATATGTATGCTTGCCATTTCTGTTCAACATTGTACTGGAGGCTCTTGCCAAGACCATTAGGAAAGAAAATGAAATAAAAAGCATTCATAATAGATCAGCCTCTCTATACATGATACTTCCACACACTCACAAAACATTAGAGTTAAAAATGAATTCTGCAAGATACAAGATTGAATGAAAATATTAATTATCTCTCTATAAATTTAAAATGATCTAAAAATAAACTAAGAAAACTGGATTTGTAGTTATATCAAAAAGAGTAGCATTAAAATAAGCTTAACAAAATTGGTGCAAGAATATACTTTAAAAACTACAAAGTATTGTTGAAGAAATTTTAAAAAATCTAATGAAATGGAAAGTCATTCTGTGTTCATGGATTGGAAGGCTTAATCTTGCTAAGTCACAGTGGTCTCAAAAGTTCCCTACGGATTCAACACAATCCCTATCAAAACCCTACCTAGCTGCCTTTTTGTAGAAACTGACAAGGGGAATCTAAAATCCATGTGGAAATGAGGGGAAGCCACAGAACCAAAATATTCTTGAAAAAGAAGAATGAAACTAGAGGACTGAGACTTTCTGATTTCAAAACTTCCTACAATACTACGCTCATCAAGACTGTGCTATGCTGGCATCACAACAGAAATACACATCAACGGGACAGAACTGACTGTCCAGAGATAAGCCCATATGTTTATGGTCAACTGATTTGCAGCAAAGATGCTGAGACAATTCAACAAGAAAATGATCTTTTTAACAAATGGTACTGTTAATAACTGCACATCTACATGAAAAAGAATAAAGCTGGACTCTCACCTTAAGTTATACACAAACATTAACTCAAAACGAATCAAAGCCATAAATACAGTGTCCCAAAGGTCACCACCATACCCACCTGCATACACAGGCAAAATGGAAAATTGTAGCTAAGTGTGCCTTTATTTATAAAATAGTCATTAAAAAATTTTATAGAATATTTATAAAATATTTCTCCATGTGTTGACATATAAACATATAAAATATTTTTTTAATTTTTCCTATCTATTGCAATATTCAGGACAACCTGTGTAAGAACTATAACTATGAAACTCTTAGAAGAAAATTGGGGCACAAATCTTTGCAGCAATTAGGTTAGGCAGTATTTTCTTAGACATGACACCAAAAATGAAAACAAGAAAAAAAATCAATTAAACAATTAAAATTAAAAATGTTTATAAAATTTACTATAAAGAAATTGAAAAGTTAATTGAAAATTGCAGATCCTATGTTTGATAAAAGTCTAGTATCTACTCTGTAGAAAAAAGTGTTACAAATCTACAATAAAAAGACAACCCATTAAAAGCCAGGCAAAGCATACGAACAGGCATTTCTCCAAGAAAATATACAAATGTTAAACAAACATATGAAAAGATGCTGAATGTCATTAGCTATCAAGAAAAAAGTAAATCAAAACCACTATGAGGTACTAATTCATATTCAAGGATATCTGGAATGAATAAGATAGGAGATAATAAATGTTGAAAAACAGGTATGGAAGTTGGAACACCCATACATGGCTGGTGGGAGTGCAAAATGGTGCAGTCACTACTGTGAACAGTTCTGCAACTAAGAAGTTAAACACTGAGTTACCTTCTACTCCTCTGTATAAATCCAAGAGAACTGTTCACATATATCCATACAAACACCCTTCATGTGAATGTTCAAAGCAGTGTTATTCATATTAGTCAAAATATGGAAACAATTCATGCTGCTGATATGTAGTATATCCATGCAATGAAATATAATTAAGCGATAAAATGCAAGCATGTACTGATGTGTACTACAACATGTATGAACCTTAAACACATCATGCTAAATGTCTCAGGTGATGGATTATCCAGATTAGCCTTCCTTGATCATTACACACTGATGAATTTATCAAAAAAACCCCACACATGCACCCATAAATATGTACCACTACTATCCACCAATAAGAAGGAGGCGGACAAAAAGGGCATCTATTGTACAATTCTATTTACATGAAATGGCCAGAAAAGACAGATCCGCAGAGACAGAATTCAGACTAGTGGTTTTCACAGGCTGTGGTCAGGAGAGATAGGGATGGACCAGTGTTTTACTGAGGTGATGAAATATTCTAAAATTGATTCTGTTCATGGTTGCACAACTTTGAGAATGTACTAAAAACCACTGAATTGTACATTTTAAAGCAGCAAATTTTATGGCGTGATCTAGATCTCAATTTTAAAAGGGGACATAAAAAGGAATCTTATGTCCGTGTGTGGTGGCTCATGCCTGTAATCCTGCACTTTGGGAGACTGAGGCAGGAGCATTGCTTGAGCCAGGAGTTTTAGACCAGTGTGGGCTATAGAGATGTGAGACCCCCATCTCTACAAAAAGAAAAAACTGACCAAGTATGGTGGCAAACACCTGTAACCCCAGCTAGTTGAGAGGCTGATGGGGGAGGGTTGCTTGAGCCCAGGAATTTGAGTTTGCTGTGAGCTATGATGACACAACTCCACTCCACCCTGGGCAACAGAGTGAGACACTGTCTCCTAAAATAAATAAATGAATGAAACCCACGTGTTTTAGAGAAATTGAGGAAACAGAAAGCCTATTATGCTAATAGATATTTATCTGATTTCCATCTGGTATTTCTGTGCAGCCTGAAGAACTTCCTCCTCAGCCAGGCACGCAGGGCAGATGTGTGGCCACTAATTCTTCTGCTTTTGTTTATTTGAAAATGTCTTTATTACACCTTTATTCTTGAAGAACACTTCCACTAACTGACAAGGTTTTCTTTTCTTTTAGCGCTTGCTTTAAAAAGATTTCCACTCACTTCTGGAGTTAATTTTTTGCTGGAATGGGAAATCATTTATAATTCAGATTGCTGTAGCCCTCCGTGTGATGTGTATTTTTTCTTTCGCGATTTTTTTTTTTTTTTATGGCCTTCAGAGGTTTGTGTTGTACAAGAAATTCTCATGTAACATCAATAGGTTCTTGTGTAGCTTTAAGCAAAATGATACATAAATAAACTATTATTTTTATCAGTGTTAGAACGACATTAAGAAACATAATTTTTTTCAAGGACTTGTAATGTGTTATTTCACTTAAAGTCAGTTTCCAAGAATCTATCAAGGACATTGAGTGAGGACTTACTATAAGTATTGTAATAGTTCTAGCTGTGGTTTTGTTTGAATTTATCCCACTTAGGATTCATCAGCTTTTGAAATGTATGAATTCTTTGCAGTTACATCGTGAATGGTCCTTTGACACTGCTCCCCAGGCTGCTGTACTTCAATTGTTTTGAACATTCTTCCCTGTGCCCTTAAGGTGAGGTGGAGCCTAATGACCTCATTTCAAGTTCACTGACTCTTTGTTTTGTTAAATCTGATTCATGTTATAAACCCATCCAGTGAACATTTTGTTTTTAATAATACTTTATTTTTCAGGTCCATTTGGCTCTTTCTGTCTCCAGTTGCTGGCTAACTCTCCATCCCCTCATTCATTAGGAGCGCACTTTCTTTCACATCCCTGAGCGCACGCATGTGCAGTAGCTCCTTTCAAATCCCTGCCTTCTAGGCGCTGGGTTATCTCAGTATTTGTCTGTTGATAACTTTTCCTCTTAACTACGGGCCTCATTTTCCTATTTTTTCACATGCTTGCATATGAATGTAGGACTGCATGTGGACGTTATGAAAGACACAGTGTATAAACTCTGGTTTCTGTTACATTTCTCCAGATCACTGATTTTTAAAGCAGGCAGTAAACTTAGCTGAATTTAAGTCACAACTATGTTCCCGAGGGAGTGTGTGTTGCCGGTGCGGCAGGGACAGGCGTGGGGCTGACGTAACTGCTCAGGATCTTCATCCTGAGCTGGGTGGTCTGCAGCTGGCCCTGGGTGTTACCTGTGTGTCAGGAATACGCAGTGCAGACTGTATAGGTGTCATACCCACCAAATCTGAGGCTTTCCCTCTGCTGCTTTCTCCTGCTTTTCCATTGCTGTGGTCTCCCAAACCTCTGTCTTCTGGTTCTACAAGCCAGTGATACTGTGGGTTTTTAACCTGCATTTCAGCAAAGTTGGTGCTGACGAGGGTCAACCCAGAGGAAAACTGTCATGAAAACTGGGAAACCCACTCAAAGTTGCTTCCTTCTCCAAATGTTCACCTTCCTCCAAGTTCTCTCTTTGATTACTCAGAGTTGCCTTCAAGTAAATAATTTTTATATTTTGTCCCAAGTGGACAGACACTATTACTTGGAGGATTGGTCTGATCACTCTACTATTAGTAAAAACGAATCCCTCTGATGATTGGGTGGCAATAATGGTGAATTCCACCCACACGGTAACGCACTTTGAGAACTTGAGTGACGATCCATGCCCTTGAGTCCTATGTGGGGTTGTGGGGGACGGTGGACACGCATTGTCGCAGAGATCAATGACTATTGGCTCCACTGAAGAGCTTTCACAGCCGAGAGCAGCAGATGGGAAACTTAAAGATAAGCACTTCATTTGTGTGAGGGTCACGGAACATAAATGAGATGTGGGCAGAAGTAAAAGGATTAGATAGGCACTGACCCTTGCCGATTGAGAGCAAGTCTCAGGTATAAAAGAGTACATTGAGATGCTGCCAGACTTCCTAAGCTTTGTGTAGGGCAGCAATTCCTAATATAGTCTGTCCACACTCAAGTCAAATAGTAGTAAGAAGTTCTTTGCTATGACCACCTCCCTGCCTTGCAAACTTACAATACCCTCTGACCGCAGAAATCTAATAGTGCTCAAAGAAATAAAGAGGGGACAAAATAAAACCCCTCTTTTATAGATCCAAGATACGGTCAGTTCATCATTAAAAATGAACTTGGACTATATGATATTGAAAAATCTTACTCTGTTTACCTGGTTGTAGTTAAAGAACATTCTCCTTAGTAAAGTGTCACAAGAATGGAAAAGCAGGTATCCAATGTCTCAATACTAATACAAAGCCAGTGGATAAACACAGAGAAAAGCTGAATTAAACTCAAGAGGGGGACGGAGGAGGAGGGAGGGGGACTGGTAAACTCTCTCCCAATGGGCACAGTGTAAGGGTACATGGAAGACCTCTTGGGTGAGGGCCCAACTCCAACTTGGACTTTACCTAACAAATGCAAAAAAAGTAACCTAATTGTTTCTACCCTCATGTTAATCTGAAATTAGAAAAAAAAAAAAGTCCTATTCTGAGTGCAGCTAACCATACCCCAAGCACACGAGCTCACAACAAAGCGTTACTCTCCTTTCCACACTGGCCTGGATGGAAGGCAGATGCCTGTAAGGCCAGAAGAGATGCCGTGGGCTGCCCAGCCTCACACCTTCATTCCAGAGAGAGGAAGTGATTTATCCAGTCTCACAGCTACGCAGTCACAGTCCTGGGTCTCAGATCCCGGGTTTACGACCTGGGGCCCACCACAGTGACCCTGTGGGGTTCACCAGGATGTGAGAGACCAGAGCTCCCACAGGAGGGTCTCCCCTGAGTGATGGAGCCTTTCCTTCACATGTAACTGCAAAAGAAGTCAGGACACTTATTTACACACAGCAATGCTTAATAACTCATTTCAGACCGTTTAACAGTTTGCCAGCTGGTATCTGTGAAAAGCTATGCCTCCACTTCACTGGTCCATTAGCTATTTCAGTAAATGTATCATTATTTGTCATATTTTGTAAAAATAGACTCCAAATTCAAGTTAGTGTATATTTTTTGTTCATTTTCAGGTCTAAGAGCCACTCAGCTAATGCAGGCATCGTCCTCACCTCTCAAATACACGATCTGTATTGGTAAACAGCATTTCTACTGCAGCACACCACCAGCTCCATATTTCTAAAGAAATCTTTGGTTGTGTTGTGTGTATTTTTCACTTAAAAGTGGCTTTTTTCAGGATTTTATAAGAAGTTTTCCTAATACTTCAAGACACGCAAATCATTCAGGGATTTAAAAAGCATCCTTCAAACAACGTGTTTGTATTACCTACTAGCTTACAAGTCTCCTGAAGGTGCGGGGCATTACTATTCATTACTGCATTCTGGCATTGAGCATGGTGTCTAACATAATAATCACCCAACAGGCAGTTGTTGAGTGACTAACAGATGTGCAAATGAAGAGATCTTCCTTTCAGGTGACTCCATCACAAGGAAGCTATTATAGTATTGAATTCCCAGCGCTCTGGTCCTGGGCATATAACCATACAAAGGTTTCACACACAATTTATCAGGATGCCCGCTGCTTCCTGGCTCACCTCCGCCTCCACTATAAAACCCTTTTTTTGATGGTGAAATCTGCACATGACATGATAATGGCCAGTGCATCCACTTGACAAGCAGACTGAAAAGTACAGAGTAGGCTGAGCTTCTGTCTGTGTCCTTCTTCCCTGTATCTCTCTGCTTTTACATAAAACATACCAGAGATCATCAGGTAAGAAGCTTTTCACAATACCTGGTTTGTCACAGAAACCACAAGGCTGCTGACTTTCTGAAGAGCGGGGAATGTCTTATTTTATACACCCGATGGCGCTGCCTCCAGCCTTCACTATGCCGGTTACAGGGCAGGTGCTCACTAGACATCGGCAAACTGAGATCAACAAGGACGCCCACAGGTAGGTCCTACTTTGAGTAAATCAGATACTCGTTTTTTATACTTTAATCTCCATTTATAAACAACACTATAGAATTTCTCCAGAAAATTAGGTCCATCTGCATAGCATCTTTAAAATAAGACACCTAAAACTTTGTTCTGGCGTGCAGTTAAAGTTATAATTTTAGAAACAAACCAAAGAATTCCTCCACGTGTTCAAGGACTGGTTCCTCTTGATTTTGCATCTTTTCCCAAGCGCCCCTTCTTATCAAATCAAATCCTTTATTATCAAGTGAACACGTATGTGCCACTGACCCCCTACTTCAGAACCTGCATAATGGATTTATTTCCCCAGAAACTTCTGAACACACTGCACTGAGCTTCTGCCAAACACTAGTCTAGTTCTTGAGCTTAAACTAAACAATACAGACCTTTGGTCAACACCACTTCAGGTCTTAGAGCCCTGAAGAAGAAAAATGAATTGTTTATCACTTGCAGGTGGCCTTGCCAGCTTCCTCAGTGTAGCCAGAATTGGCGACTAACAGACTAATAAAAATAAAGCAGTAAGTAGCTGCCGCCTAACAGTGACTTTGTATATTTGGGTGGGAATGTTTTATTGTTGCTTTTGCCCTTTTCTTGGTCTAACAACGGAGGACAGTGGTTCCATACATCAAATTTAGGGCTGTTTCCAATGTCAGTAGCCAAGTCTGGAATTAAAAATCCAGGCAGGTTTCTAATCTCCTATTTAATGAGTTTGCCTGCAATGCATAAATGGAGGTAGCAGAGTAGAAATGACTCCATGTTAAAAGCCCCAGCTCATCTCTTTTGGAAGTTAGTCAGTGATGATGAAGACTTCACTTCATTAGAGAGTGTTCCATTTATTAGCTTCATTAATAACAATAATAGGCAAAAACTTGTCCCAGCTGAAGAAAGAATTACCCTACAGGATGTAAATAGACTACTGTGAATGTTCATCAACTAAATTTCTTGTTGGAGTTGAGACTGAACAGAAATCTACATTATTACTCATATTACTCATTAAACCGATATTTTTCCTATCAGTGCTCCCACGGCCTTGCCAAGGTGTCTCTGAGAATTCTAATACCCTGGCGTGTTTGCATGCTGCTGCAGGAGAGAGACCCCTCTTCCCCTGCCGTCCTCCTCCTCTTCCTCCCCAACCCCCACTCTGCCTGAGGCTCCTCCAGGGCCACACAGGCCTCTGCGTTGATTCTGTCTGGCTTCCTGGCCTTTGGACTCTCCCCAGCCCAATCTATCTCGTGGTCTACTGCCAAGATCATGTCTGTGGTCACCAAACGAAGCTCAGCTTTGCCTGACACTCAAAGCCATTTACAACTCAGTTCTAATCTGTCTTCCCAGCCCTGTTTCTCCTACACCCTTAACCTGGGCTCCCACCTGACCTGGTTGTTAATTATGCTCAGACCTTCCCCATTTCTCTGTGTCCTGAGTCACACTGATCTGTTCTAAGGAATCTTTTTTCTTTTTAATTTTTATTTCAAATTAATATGAGGGCACAAATTTAGGTTACGTTGTTCTCACTTCTAGTTGTTGAAGAGCCCCACACCCAGGGGGCGTGCAGAACACCCCTGCATTGTGCACATTAGGTGAGATCCGGCCAATTGCCCTCCCCACTCACCCCTCCCCTGTCCCACCTCTCCCCTGCCCTTGCTAGACTATATTTGTGTTTCACTGTTCATATGGGTGTGTAGTTGTTTATATATTGGTTTCATATTAGTATTCAGTACACTGGACTTTTTTGTTCATTCTCGAGACACTTTACTAAGAAGAATGTATTTCAACTCCATCCAGGTAAACATAAAAGATGCTCTAAGGAATCTTGCCACCAAATTACACACGTCCCAATGCTAACCTCAAGTTGGAAGTGATTTTTTCTCTAGTCTCAATTTCCCAGGCTTCTTGTTTCCCCATATTTTGTGTTATATTTATTTCAATGAAAGTATTATCTTTTCCTCTGCCTCTTGCCGAGGCTTCAAACCCTTTGAGATTAAGGGATGAGTCACAGATATCTCAATATTCCCTTTAAGCACAGGGGCTGTCACATAGTTAAGTACTTGGTATATTTGAATAAATGAATGAATGAATGAATGAAAGTTACCCCTTCTCTATCACACTATTTTCTCACTTCATTATCACCCCCAGAATATGACAGGAACACGAGCCAGTTAAGTAGCTTAATTATCTAATCCAAAATGTGGGCTCTGAAGCTCAGAGTGAGTCTACACGCAACAGCTGAGGTGTCAAAACACATTAAAAATAACAATGCAAAAATAACCAGGTGTAATCTAAGCTGAGCTCCTCCTTCTGGCACCTCTTGCTCTACCATCCAATGTGGAATTGTGTTCTATAATTACCGTATCTGTTTAAAGTTCCTATTTTCTGCTGATTCGTAACTAGGTGAAATACAAGACTGAAAATACCAGCAGGAGGCGCGAACTAACGCTTCTGTCCTGATTGATTAAATGTAATAATGGCATACCCTAATTGACACGGGGCTTTTTTCATCAAGTATCCAACACTGGGAAAGGTCCAATCACCCCTTTCAGACCCATGATTCTGAGTGCACCATGGAAATTGGAGGCTGTATCCTGCAGTTTTCCAGTCCGGGAACAGGCGGGAGAACAGGTATCCAGGACTTGGGTTAGTAATCTATTGCTCTTGATATAGTGAGTTATACAAACAAGAAAAAGACATGGACTGTACATTACCTTAAGAAAGTTAGACAGGATGCAGACTGGAGCAGGACTGATATCATCAAAGCCAGCCTTGGGATTCACGCTTGACAAGACTCGAATGTATCTGGGGGTGCTGAGGATAAGTTAGGGGTAACTCAGACAGGCCCTGCCTCTCCTAAAGGGGCTCTGGAGGACCTCCCTGTTGAATTCACATGCACACTTTTTCTATTTATACTGCTGCTGGATATTATAATTCAACCAGCAAACATCCCCACTTTCAGTCTAGCTCCCTTGGACTCCAGCCTCCGTGGTGCTAGCTATAGAGACGTACTTCAAAAATATGACTAACCAGCATGTGATTTCCCTGCCAAAAATCTTTAAATAACTCCCAATGGCCTTCAGGGTTAAGTATTCGAGTTCCACCGTGATCTGTGTCCTTATCTCTCGAGCCACTTCTCTCCTTCTTCTCAGACATGACTACGAGCTCTAGTCACACGGGCAGGGATTATCAAGGGCATGTCCTCCCACCCCTGGGCTTCTGCATTAGCCCTGTCGTCCGCTGTCTCCTCCTGCGACTTCCCCCGACTCAGCTGCCTGACCTGAAGGCCTTTCAACCACCCTGCAGAGCTCACCCTGCTCCCTTGGCATCTTGCAGCCTGGGGGGACCCCGCCTGCACACCCACTTGCCTTGACAGCCCCACACTTTCATAGTCCAGCACCTTCTCTTGCCCAGTTAGATAGGCTTAACCAGCAGCCAGCCTCCTCTGCTCTCGGAGGAAGCCTTCCGTGAGAGGACTTGTCAGTCTATCTTTTCCTGCCCCCGAATGTCCCTACCGCCTTCCTCTTTAATGCCTTGCGGGTGTGCAGGGATGACACACTATCTCTGAACACCTCCCTCCTCAACTGAGATTCTGTTATCTACCACTCGCCCACTGCTAGCACTCTGGCAGAAACCTAAGTCTCTGTTCCTGCCCCTTTGTCTGAGGGACCTCCAGGTTTCTGCTTTAGCCCTGACAACCAAGGACAGTGCTGGGCTTTGCCCTTGAAATGTTTGCCACCCTACAAGTCCACTAACAGTTTGGCCAATGAGTCCTTGAACAAAGGGAGTAGGTGAAGGTTGTGTTCACAAGAACAGTGGGAGCAGGTCTCCGGCTTGGACAGAGGAAGAATAGGTGATCTGGATGGAACGAGCTAGTTAGTCCCTTCGAGGGAGAACACAGGGAGCATGGGCTTTCTCAAGAACCAGGAGACACAAACCCTGATGTGAGCTGAGAACAAAATAAAAACTTCCTACAAGGACCCACAAAATGCAGCCCCTCCCCAACGCCACCCTCACTTGTTTCCTCTCAGGGGCTCTAGACACTCATATGATGGTCAGTGGTCCACCTGCATTCTAAATGACGGGGATGGTTTCAAATGTCCCCCCACCTGCATTCTGAGTGACAGGGATGGTTTCGAATGTCCCCAACTGCATTCTGAGTGACGGGGATGGTTTCAAATGTCCCCCTACCTGCATTCTGAGTGACGGGGATGGTTTCGAATGTCCCCACCGGCATTCTGAGTGACGGGGATGGTTTCAAATGTCCCCCCACCTGCATTCTGAGTGACGGGGATGGTTTCAAATGTCCCCCCACCTGCGCTCTGATTGACGGGGATGGTTTCAAATGTCCCCCCACCTGCGTTGAGTGACGGGGATGGTTTCGAATGTCCCCACCTGCATTCTGAGTGACGGGGATGGTTTCGAATGTCCCCCCACCTGCATTCTGAGTGACGGGGATGGTTTCGAATATCCCCACCTGCATTCTGAGTGACGGGGATGGTTTCAAATGTCCCCTCACCTGCATTTTGAGTGATGGGGATGGTTTCGAATGTCCCCCCACCTGCATTCTGAGTGACGGCGATGGTTTCGAAGGTCTCCCCACCTGCATTCTGAGTGACGGCGATGGTTTCGAATGTCCCCCCACCTGCATTCTGAGTGACGGAGATGGTTTCAAATGTCCAGCCACCTTGTCTGACCTACCACCTTGGGTATGGTTAAACTTAGTGACTATTCTAAGGGAGAGAATATGACAAAAGTGAAATTATGTGACCTTCGGGTATCATGAAATGGGCAGCTTTCACCTGCTGTTCTCTTGAGCCATTGCTCTGTGGGATACCGGCACCGAGGGGAACAGACCTGCAGAGACCCTGGAGAGGCCGTGAGGAGAAAAACAGGGCCTGCCACAGCCGGCTGGGGCATCGCCTCTTCTTTCTTCTTTTGCTTGTTGTTTTCAAGCTACACGCTGCTATCTTCTTGGGGCATAATTATACAAGTCTTGACAGAAGCACAGAGCCAGGAAGCACCACCAAGACCCAAGCACACAGTTCCAAGCTCTTGCAGCCCCACTGAAGTCAGCCTTCCCCCTCCCCCAATGTCTGGCCACCATTAATTTACTACTCAGGATGGAATCTGTCACCAAAAATAGACCTGCCAGCCCGATTTTGAGCTTTCAGAGGACAACATCCCTGGCTGATCTCTCTGTTGCAGTATTATGAAGACCCTTAAGCAGAAATCACCCTCCAAGCCACTCCCAAATTCCTTCTCATAAACTGTGAGTGATAATAAGTGTCCACTGGTGTTTCAAGTCATGGGCTCGGAGGTAACTGTCACACAGAAGTTGTCGCGTCTGACTGTCTTTTAAAATGTTTGTTTACTTTCCCCAGAAGGTCTCTCTTTCATTGGTATCAGAGAAGATCCAAAACCACAGGTCTTGGTGGAAGGTATCATCACATTCATGGGATTAAGCCTGAGATATAGACAAAGGCCATGCAGAGATTAAGGGGAACAAAACACAAGGCAGCCTTTCCCTGGCCCCCGAAAGCTCCCAGCACCTGAAAACTCACAGCAGAAACAACACAGACAATAAAGACCTTTCCCTGCCACGTCCCGCTTATTCTGAGGTCAGTCACATCCTACTTTGATGACATGAAGTCCTAGACAAGCTGCTGCACCCTCTTGAAACCAGCCCCCCTTCCTGCTACCTTACAGAGAGGGCTGAGAATTCTTATGATCTCTCCAGAGGTGTTTTCTCTTCCTAGAACTTTGCCAGGCAGGTCCTCTAGGTGCCCGTGAGTAGGGACTGTGATTTCTTTGCGTGTCTACGTTCACTCCAGCCGAGATGGAGCTGTGAGTGCATAATGCACTTCCCAGAAAACAGAGGATTGTGTCCATTCTCAGCTTGAGTCCAAAGCGAGCTGTCTACATTACAAAAATAGTTAATAAATCCCCCAAACTCAACTGTTTTTAAACAAAAGAATAAATGATTCATTTCCACAGTCAGTCAATAGTGAGTCACTGGAAATCGGTGCATGGTAATCAGGCACTGTGGGGCTGGTCCTGATGTGGAGGGGCCCAGCTCTGGGCCTCAGAATCATGCTCTATAGGAAGAAGGGGAGTAATTAAATGGCATTTGATGTCCTTTCCAGCACTATTCAACTTATGATTCTTGGAAACATTATGAAATTTTTAAATGAGTTTTTTTGCTCCGTGTCCTCAAATGAGAATCATAACAGGATCATCCGGTCTCCCTGAAATAGTGAAACAACTGCGTTTTCCAACCTAATGCTTTTGAAAGAATGAGTGATAAAGGTCTGAAAAATGAATATTTTATCTCTACCTAACCATAATTCCATAATTTACACTGTCACTGTTTCTAAGAAAGAAATTGCCTTCTGTCCGTGTTTTATGCTGGCAAGAAAAATGTAAACTATAAAGAAAACCTCTAAAGCACTTTCTGGCCATTGAACTTTATAATTCCGTAATTCAACACCTTCCTTTGTTTTTTACATTAGACCACATATGCAGAAAAAGCAGACTGCTTTGTCTTGATAATTTAAGACTTGGACGTAGAGACAGATGCCATCCATTTTATGGAACAAATAACGCCAACATTGACTCACTGACTAGCTAGTGCATATTAATACGTATTTAGGCCAATCCCATCTATAATCTGCATTAATCTACAAGAATAATTTCATTAAAATTTTTTTTCTACCACTTGAAGCAAAGGAATGGAAAAAGAAAACAGTTCACGGTTCTACAGAGTTCCTAATGACTAAATAAGGTGAATGCTATAATTAAAAAAAGGAGCAAATTATTTCATATATTTTTAAAATTTATGTTATATATAATATATATATTTAGGTGGAAAATTATATGTAAATTACAGAAATTAATGTCAGTGCACAAAAATTGACTGCATGTTTTATGTATCAATAACAAACACATAAAAATAAAAATTTAAAAACATTGTAATTTATACCAGGATGAAGCAATATAAAATGCAGTTGACACTCAAACAACATGGATTTGAACTGTGCAGATCCACCTACATGCAAACTGTTTTCAATGTATGTATTTGAAACTTTTTTGGAATTTTGTGATAATTTGAAAAAATAGACAAAACAGACTAAAAACATTGAAAATATTAAGAAAAACTTAGGTATGTCATGAATGCATATAGTATATGTAGATTCTAGTCTGTCTTATTACTTAGTACCATAAAATATATACAAATCTGTTATTAAAAGTTAAAACTCACTGGAACTTACACTAATAACTACAGACAATACCTACATGGTATTGTTTGCAATGGAGAGAACTATAAACAAATGTGAAGATACACTGAATTATCTTCAGTGCAGCCTGACTCTGGCTGCAGTGTGCACGGTGATGTGTGATAACTGTGTAGCTGTCTTCTGTTGCTATTAACAGTGAGCTCAAGTGTTGTGAATATTCGCTTAAAACACAGTGTGATGATAATCATCTCTGGGTGAGCAGTTTTCTCCAGTAAATTGTGTCTGCCAGTAAAAAATGACCTTTCATACATATTTTCCAATAATTAGTGCAATGCCATAAACATGAGTAACACCAGGGGACCCAGCAAAGTGCAACTAGTGACGTGGGACGTTCCCCTCAGAGCAGAGAAAGTCATGACGTGGTGAGGAGAAGCTGCCCAGGTTGACACGTACCATGGACAGAATCTGGACAGAAATAC
The DNA here is from genome assembly GCA_963574355.1 of Loris lydekkerianus. NCBI lineage: Eukaryota > Metazoa > Chordata > Mammalia > Primates > Lorisidae > Loris > Loris lydekkerianus. The sequence continues at coordinate 15,669 of CAUYPK010122100.1, forward strand.
AGCTTAAGGACCATTGTTTTAAAAAAAAAAAAGGAATTCATGAAGATGTTGCTGGTGCTATGGTAGCAGGCACAAAACCTTGCCCTTTTCCAAAATACTTTTGATCTCATATGGAAAATACAGTTTCTAAGGGGGCATGAAATTGCTGTGAAAAAGGTACACTCATGGACTCCACCGTTAGAAAAGCTAAGTCATACATGACAAGCTAAAGGGAAGTGAAGGATCTAAAGCAGGAGAAGTTGATGTCAGCAAAGGATAGTTTGATAATCTGAGAAAGAGGAATGGCATTAAATGTGTCGTGGCAACAGGAGAATCAGTTTTTGCTGACTAAGAGGCAGGAGGTGAGTTCCCAAAGAACATTAAGAAAACCACTGAGAAGGGCAACAGCCCGAACAGGCTGTTACTGCAAACAACAGTGCTGGGGGTGGCGGGGCAGGAAGGACATTTATCACTAAGGAAGAGAAAGGAACACCAGGATTTTTTTTTTTTTTTTTTTTCCCACCCTTGGTAGAATGCCGTGCTGTCACAGCTCAGAGCAACCTCAAACTCTTGGGCTTGAGTGATTCTCTTCCTCAGCCTCCCAAGTAGCTGGTACTATAGGTGCCTGCCACAACACCTGGCTATTTTTTGTTGCAGTTGTCATTGTTGTTTACCTGGCCCGGCCAGGTTCAAAGTCGCCAGCCTCAGTGTATGTGACTGATACCGTAACTCCTGTGCTACAGGCACCAAGCCAAACACCAGGAGTTAAGACAGGAATAAATAGGCTAACTCTCCGGGTTTGTGCAAGCTGGATTTATGATCAGGACTCCCCCTTATCTATTAAGCTGTCAACCTCTCAGCCTTGAAGGGAACAGATAAACGCCAGCTTCCACTCTTTTGGTTGTACAGTAAGAAGACCTGGTCACCAAGAACCCTTTTCCTGGATTGCCTTCTGCACTGCTTTGTTCCTGAAGTGAGGAAGCACCACGTCAGTAGGAACTTACCATTAAAGGGCTTTTGATACTGGACAATGTTCCTTTCCACCCAGAACCCATCAGTTCAGCACAGAAGATGTTCAGGTCGTCTACTTGCAACCAATACACCATCTAAATCAGTGAGTCAGGGCCCAATGCCGAGAAAGAGAACCGACAGGAAAGCAGCATCAATGCCTGTAACTCAAGAGCTAACAGACACCACAGCGCAGGAAGCAGCAAGATGACTTGGTGGGGACAAGTGCTTCCCAACTAGTGCCCAGCGAGGAGGAAGGCACAGTCATGGAAAAAAAACCAACACCAGACACACTGGCAGAAGGGCCCCACGATTTGAGATGCTTCCAACTTCCCTTAGAAGCCACAGACGTGGACCTGCTCCCTACACGTACGAGCTCTATGGCACTGAAGCCAAAGCAAATGATGGAAGGTTTGGTACCATACAGAGACATTTTTAGAGAAATGAAAATGGAGAAAAGTCAGAAATTACAGCGAATTTCTATAAAATGACATTCAGTGTGCCGGCCCCTGCTGCCTCTGCCACCATGAGATGGCAAGACCAACCCCTCTCCTCCCTCAGCCTACTCAGTGCAAAGATGACGAGTACTTCTGCTTAAATAATAGTAAATATATTTTCTCTTCCTTGTAATTTTCTAAATAACATTTTCTTTTCCCTGGCTTATTTTACCATAAGAATATAATATAAAATACATGAAACATATAAAATATGTGTTAACCAACTGCGTCACTACTGAGGCTTCCAGTCAATAATAGGCTGTTCATAGTTAAGTTTGGGGGTAGTCAAAGTTATATGCAGACTTTTACTGCATTGAGAGTTGGTTCCTCTAACCCCCATATTGTTCAAGGGTCTTCTATATTTGGGGGATAACTTTAACAAATGATATGAAAAACTTTCACACTAAAAACTACAAAACACTGTTGGCAGAACTTAAATAAATAGAAATAAATGGAGAGATACAGAGGTTCGTGGTCTTGGTAGCTCTGTGGTAGCTCATGCCTGTCATCCCAGCACTCCAGGAGGGGGAGGCAAGGGGATCCCAGGAGTTCAGACCAGCCTGAGCAAGAGTGAGACCTGTCTCTACTAAAAATAGAAAAATTAGCCAGGTATTGTAGTCCCAGGTACTCAGGAGGCTGAGGGAGGAGAGTGGCTTGAACACAGAAGTGTGGGTTTGCTGTGACTTAGGCTGACATGGTTATGGCACACTAGAGGAGATAGAGATCTAAAAAAAAAAAAAAAAAAAGAATGCTCATGGATTTGAAAATGAACTATTTTAAAGAATTTAAATAAGTTCTCCCCAAGACGATCTATAGATTAGATCAAATTCCTGCAAGCTTTCTCCATTAAGATTGACAAGCTATTTCTATAACTTACGTAGAAATGCAAAGGATTTAGAGAAGCCAAATAATCTTGAGAAAGAAGAACTAAGGTGAATATTTGCACTACCTTACTTCAAGTTTCTGGAATGCTAAAAAACTCAATACAGTGTGGCACTGGTATAAAGACAGACAAAGACCCATGGAACAGAAAAGATTGTCTACAAACACACTCACACAACATAGGTTTTTCAGTAAAGGTAATTCAAGGAAATTTAGTGAGGAAAAGCAAATATTTTCACCAAGTTTTCTGTAACACCTGTGTAAACGTATAAAAACAAACCACATTTCAACCCTTACCTCATACCATATACAAAAATTAATTTGAGATACTTCATAACCGCAGATACAAAAGCTTAAAACTACAAAACATGTAGAAGAAAACATGCAAGAAGAATGTCTTTGGTTCTGGGTGTGGGCAAGGACCTTGAGTAAGAACACGGAATGGAAGGCAAGGACCTTGAGTTAGGACACGGAACAGATGGCAAAGACCTTGATATAGGACACGGAATGCAAGGCAAGGACCTTGAGATAGGACACAAAAGGCGAGGCAAGGACCTTAAGATAGGACACAGAACGCAAGGCAAGGATCTTGAGTTAGGACACAGAACGTAAGGAAAGGACCTTGAGTTAGGACACGAAACAGAAGGCAAAGACCTTGAGATAAAACATGGAAAACAATACAAGAACCTTGAATTAGGACAAGGAACACGAGACAAGGACCTTGAATGAGGACACAAAACGTTAGGCAAAGACCTTGAGATAGGACATGGAATGCGAGGCAAGGACCTTGAGATAGGACACGAAACTCAAGGCAAGGACCTTGCGATAGAACATGGAAAACAAGACAAGGACCTTGAATTAGGACACGTAACACAAGGCAAAGACCTTGTGATAGGACACGGAATGTAACACAAGGACCTTGAGATAGGACATGGAAAACAAGACAAGGACCTTGAGATAGGACATGAAACGTGAGGCAAGGACCTTGAGATAGGACACAGAACACAAGGCAAGGACCGTGAGATAGGACATGGAAAACGAGACAAGGACCTTGAGTTAGGACACGAAACAGGAGGCAAGAACCTTGAGATAGGACATGAAACATGAGGCAAAGACCTTGAGATAGGACACGGAACATGAGGCAAGGACCTTGCGATAGGACACAGATTGCGCGGCAAAGACCTAGAGATAGGACACAGAATGTGAGTCAAGGTCCTTGAGATAGGACACAGAACGTGAGGCAAGGACCTTGAGATAGGACATAGCAAATGAGACAAGGACCTTGAGTTAGGACATGGAACACAAGGCAAGGACCTTGAGTGAGGACATGGAATGTGAGGCAAAGACCTTGAGTGAGGACACGGAACGTGGGGCAAAGACCTTGAGATAGGACACAGAACGTAAGGCAAGGACCTTGAGATAGGACACGAAATGCGAGGCAAGGACCTTGAGATAGGACATGGAATGAGAGGCAAAGACCTTGAGATTGGACACAGAACGCAAGGCAAGGACCTTGAGATAGGACACGGAACACGAGGCAAGGACCTTGAGATAGGACACAGAATGCAAGGCAAGGAACTTGAGATAGGACATGGCAAATGAGATAAGAACCTTGAGTTAGGACATGGAACACGAGGCAAGGACCTTGAGTGAGGACATGGAATGTGAGGCAAAGACCCTGAGTGAGGACACAAAACGTGAGGCAAAGACCTTGAGATAGGACACAGAACGTAAGGCAAGGACCTTGAGATTGGACACAGAACGCGAGGCAAGGACCTTGAGATAGGACATGGAAAACGAGACAAGGACCTTGAGTTTAGACATGGAACACGAGGCAAGGACCTTGAGATAGAACATGAAATGCAAGGCAAGGACCTTGAGATAGGACATGGAAAACAAGACAAGGACCTTGAGTTAGGACACGGAACACAAGGCAAGGACCTTGAGACAGGACATGGAAAACAAGACAAGGACCTTTAGTTAGGACACAGAACACAAGGCAAGGACCTTGAGTGAGGACACAGAACGTTAGGCAAAGACCTTGAGATAGGACACGGAACGTGAGGCAAGGACATTGAGATAGGACACAGAATGTGAGGCAAGGACCTTGCGATAGGACATGGAAAATGAGACAAGGACCTTGAGTTAGGACATGTAACACTAGGCAAGGACCTTGCGATAGGACACGGAATGCAAGGAAGGACCTTGAGATAGGACATGAAAAACAAGACAAGGACCTTGAGATAGGACACGAAACGTGAGGCAAGGACCTTGAGATAGGACACAGAACGCAAGACAAGGACCTTGAGATAGGACATGGAAAACGAGACAAGGACCTTGAGTTAGGACATGGAACACAAGGCAAGGACCTTGAGATAGGACATGGAAAACGAGACAAGGACCTTTAGTTAGGACACGGAACACAAGGCAAGGACCTTGAGTGAGGACACGGAACATTAGGCAAAGACCTTGAGATAGGACACGGAACATGAGGCAAGGACATTGAGATAGGACACAGAACGTGAGGCAAGGACCTTGAAATAGGACACAGAATGCAAGGCAAGGACCTTGCGATAGGACATGGAAAACGAGACAAGGACCTTGAGTTAGGACATGTAACACTAGGCAAGGACCTTGCGATAGGACACGGAATGCAAGGCAAGGACCTTGAGATAGGACATGAAAAACAAGACAAGGACCTTGAGATAGGACACGAAACATGAGGCAAGGACCTTGAGATAGGACACAGAACGCAAGGCAAGGACCTTGAGATAGGACATGGAAAACGAGACAAGGACCTTGAGTTAGGACACAAAACACGAGGCAAGAACCTTGAGATAGGACACAAAACGTGAGGCAAAGACCTTGAGATAGGACATGGAACGCGAGGCAAGGACCTTGAGATAGGGCATGGAATGCGAGGCAAGGATCTTGAGATAGGACACAGAATGCAAGGCAAGGACCTTGAGAGAGGACATGGAAAACGAGACAAGGACCTTGAGATAGGACATGTAACAAGAGGCAAGGACCTTGAGAGAGGACACGGAATGCGAGGCAATGACCTTGAGATAGGACACAGAACACAAGGCAAGGATCTTGAGATAGGACACAGAACGTAAGGCAAGGACCTTGAGATAGGACACGGAACGCAAGGCAAGGACCTTGAGATAGGACATGGAATGTAAGACAAAGACCTTGAGATAGGACACAGAACACGAGGCAAGGACCTTGAGATAGGACATGGAAAACGAGACAAGGATCTGGAGATAGGACACAGACTGTGAGGCAAAAACCTTGAGATAGGACGCAGAACACAATGCAAGGACCTTGAGATAGGACATGGAACACAAAGGAAGGACCTGGAGGTAGGACATGGAATGTGAGGCAAGGACCTTGAGATAGGACATGGGACGTGAAGCAAAGACCTTGAGATAGAACATGGAAAATGAGACAAGGACCTTGAGATAGGACATGGAATGTGAGGCAAAAACGTTGAGATAGGACACAGAATGCAAGGCAAGGACCTTGAGATAGGACAAGGAAGGCAAGGCAAGGACCTTGAGATAGAACATGGAAAACAAGACAAGGACCTCGAGTTAGGACAAGGAACACGAGGCAAGGACCTTGAGATAGGACACAGAACGTGAAGCTAAGACCTTAAGATAGGACACGGAACTTGAGGCAAGGACCTTGAGATAGGACACGGAACGTGAGGCAAAGACCTTGAGATAGGACACAGAACACAAGGCAAGGACCTTGAGATAGGACATGGAAAACGAGACAAGGACCTTGAGTTAGGACATGGAACGTGAGGCAAGGACCTTGAGATAGGACACGGAATGCAAGGTAAGGACCTTGAGATAGGACATGGAAAATGAGACAAGAACCTTGAGACAGGACATGGAACACAAGGCAAGGACCTTGAGATAGGACATGGAACGTGAGGCAAAGACCTTGAGATAGGACATGGAACATGAGACAAGGACCTTGAGATAGGACATGGAACATGAGGCAAGGACCTTGAGATAGGACACAGACGCAAGGCAAGGACCTTGAGATAAAACATGGAAAACAAGACAAGGACCTTGAGATAGGACATGGAACACGAGGCAAGGACCTTGAGATAGGACACGAAACATGAGGCAAGGACCTTGAGATAGGACATGGAATGCAAGGCAAGGACCTTGAGATAGGACTGGAAAACAAGGCAAGGACCGTGAGTTAGGACATGGAATGTGATGCAAGGACCTTGAGATAGGACACAGAACTCAATGATAACAATGGGAAAGACTAGATAAGATTCCCAAAAAAGTGCATTAATGTTCACAAAACAAATAGCACCAGAACAATCCAAAAGTCATCAAGAGGAAAATAATAAGTTACAGATTTTTTGTTAGAATACTACTCAGTAATAAAAAATGTTTATCTGCTGTAATTCGACAAATTTCAAAAACAATATGCTATGGAAAAGAAGTCAGATGCACAAAAATACATACTTTGATTCTCTTTATGCAAAGCTTTAGAGAAAGCAAAACCAATCTATGATGAAAAATAAGAAAAGTGGTTCCCTAGAACAGATGGTGGGGATTGACCAGGAACGCACACGTGGTGGAAAAGCTACGCGTCTTAACATGGATGTGAGTTACACAGGTGTTTGCACTATCAAAACTCATCTAACTACAACACTTGGTATCTCTGCTTTAGACTATGAATAAAATATCCATCATTTTTAAAAATTGGAAGAATGGAATCATAAATAATTTTGTATAAAAATTATTCAATCAAGATTCTTTTAGGAATGAAAATGATTGCTGTTGTTAAGTGCCAGTGGCTCCCACTATCCCATCCTTGTTTCCAGTTGCAGCCAGGACTGGCCAGGTCTCTACTCAGCTTATCTAACCTCCAGAATGCTGCCGGCTGTGCTAACTTGCTCAGGAACAATTACCCTTAGGTGCCTGAGGGCTTATTCTCCTTAGCAGAAGGGACAGAGAGAGAAAAAAGCTTCCAGGGAGAGAAACAGTCTTAGTAAGAAAGGAATCTGTAGCAGTCTTCTTAGAAAGGCCTTGGCAGACACCCTGTGGGCAGGAGAAGGGAAAGAATGGAAGTGAGCAGTCTGTGAAAGAATGTGGCTCCCCAACCGCCTTCTCCTGCAACTACTCACAGTCATGATCCTGTGGCATAGGGACTGCCCATCACTGGTGGCCCTTATCACCAAGGTGTCGCCCTTATCACCAAGGTGTCCTATGACAGAGTGCTCCAAGCTTAACTCCCCCTTCCCCTTTTCATTCATAAGCTATGTATATGGTCTGCTACTGTTAAAGATACTGGATTTTAGGTGATATTTTTCCAGGGCTGTTTATTCATAAACTCATTCTGAGGACCTACTACATGCCTGCCACTATTTGAGTGTCTTGAACCACCAATGAGAAAATCAGATGCCTGCTTTTAAGTTGCTATTAATAACAATCTGTAGCAGGAGTGGGGAGAAAGACAGAAAATAGAGATACTATAAAAAAATAAGTAAACGATGCGATGTTTAAAAAACATGAAAAGTGTGACAAGAGAAAGGCAATGAAGCCTCCAGCGACACTGCCCAGCAGCCCGAGGCCATCTGTTAAAGAATTATGGATATGCCGCTGTTTCTAGATTAACACTTTAGCCTTTATGAACTGATAGATCATATGATACATTAGAGGCATTCCAGGAATAAAAGTGCGTGTGTGTGTGTGTGTGTGTGTGTGTGTGTGTTTTAAAAAGTGCTGGTTTACCATAGCTGCTTGATTCTCTAAACTTCTGGAATATTTAACGCTTGAATGAGTATGTATCCAGATGTCACCTGGAGTGGATGAAAAGGTTGTTTCAAGGATACCGTGCTCAATGCTCACCACATTCCTCATGCTCCTGAGTCACAGTGAGTTATCGCATCAAAGAGCAGCCTTTTTGTCTTCCGTATAAAAGAAAAGCTGCTCAAAATGTTACAGAATTCTGACACCCAAGTCATTAAGATGTAGTTGTACATAAAAGATGTAGCACTGATAATTCAAAACAGACAAGAAGAATGTGCTCTAGGAATAATTTTTTCCTCAAGTCATAATATCTGGCACCAAACATAAATAAAGCCCTATTTTTCTCCTTCAGTGCCCTGCCGTGAAGGAGCCTCGGAGCTCACTCGTTATCTGCCAATAAAGGGGAGCTGCAGCAAGGCCTTCGGCGATGGAGACACTCTGCCCATATTTTTTTACAAGACACAGGTTGAGAACATCAGAAATCCCCCAATCAAAAGCAGAAGCATCAACAACTCAAAAGCTCCTGTGATGAGATTCTTCACCATGCTGAAATATTAAGCCCCATGTTGCTTTTCTATAGCTAGAAAACAGCCACAAAAAACTGCAGGTTTTTAGTGTTTGCTCTTATTTGTTGCTTTTAATCATGTATTTTGGGGAAAAATATCAATCTCTAATCAAGCTCTGTAGATGAAGTCTGTAGACATGGACCCCCGAACTTAAATCTATACTGTGGCACAAAATTTCCCCATGACAACGTAACATTCCCACACGTTTCCCATCTCTTGCTCCGTGTAAATGATCCTGCTCACTGAACGGACGCCTTCTCATTGCCACTAAGCCACACACATTCCTAGTTCCAGCTCAAGGTCTTCTACTTGGTAAAGTCTTCCTCAATCAACACACTGAAGAGTGACCTGTCCCTCCTCCGAGCTCACATTTTCTGACCTTTTCAACCTGCTTACTTTGTCAAGAAACGTACTAGGTCACTTCCTGTTATATTACTATAATAATTGTCCTCCTGAGAGGTTCACAGACAGGTTAAGGTAGTAAGAATTGCAGCTTTTATATGCAGAACCCAGGTTCAATTCTCTCAAAATTGATTTGTGAGTTGTGCTATCTAGAGCTTACACCTGTTATGAAGGAGGTTCCCAGCCAGCCTACATATGCTTACTTAACTGATACCAGATCTGGGGTATCGTTTCAGTAACACCACTTTGCAGAATTATTTTTCTGAGAAAATGCATCTTTGCATTGGGACCCAAAGTAGAATCCCTGATTTAGTAGATCAGGAACACAGAGTGTGCGATATTGTTCCACCTCTGCATTGCCAACATCATGCTGATCAAAAATGTTCAGGGAATCAAAACCTGCTAACATGATGCAGATGATGACATGTGGCGATTAAGTCCTACAGATTGGTCTAGAGGAGCTTCCTACAGAAACCACAGGACTGATCTTCAATTGCCAAGTCTCTGGGAAGCCTCCTGTGAACTTCAACGGATGTATGTTTTTCCAATAGCTGAGGAAGACCTGTCGGGGCAGGGCTAGGGGCCAGGTGCTGACCACAGAGTGACGCACAGCACTGTCTTACTGCAATTTCTCAAATACTTCTCTTAAAGGGGCTGGGATCACTTTAGTCCATGAAACCGAGTCATTCTGTTGCTTTATTTTGGCTGAACTTGTAAAGTATACCAATTTAATATAAGATGATGCTGTCTGGCCTTTGTTAGCATCTTTTCTCATACTGCTTCTCTACAAAAGCGGTCGCTGGAAAAGCTGTTTAAAGATAACACAGACAGGAAAATATCTGGTTCACAGACAGGTGCTTCTCTGAAAAGTTAAGCTAACGCTAGTTTTCTATCATTTCTTTTCTATCCCTTTCTTCCTTTTCTATGTGGGAAGGGGTGAGCCCCATTTTTTCCTTAATACCCAGAGCAAATAACAAGAATCATCCCAGTTTGTGAAAACACAGCCCTGTCAGCGAGAGCCCAGTTTGGGGCAGAACCAGGAGGGTCAGCCTTACCTCTCAGCTCTCCCATGTCCAGGGTGGTCCCCAGCTGTTCCAACAAAGCGACTCTGGCCGCATTCTTTTTGTGTTTCTTGCCGTCATAATGCTGCTGGGCCATGAGAGGATTATTGAACCAGGCTGCACAGAGCCCGCAGTATCTGTCTGAGTCTCTTCTTTGATAGGGAGATGCGACCACTGGCGCGGCGTCCATCCGCGGGGGCTTCAGGGAACTCAGGGGCGCGGCTATGAGAGGAGAGAGACCCCAGTTAGTGCACTACCAAGTACGCCTCTGCTTAGGACCTGGAAATGAAAGCTCACTGCAGAGCTTAAAGTCCAAAGCATCACTTTGACAGCCTTCATGTTTGAACTGGAACCCAAATTAAAATCCTCAATTCATTGCGATCAGAGTTTGCATATTGCTATGCCCAAATCTGATAGCTCAAGAAACCATCCCCTTAGGGGAAAAGTTTGGGTTTTAAAAATAAATTCTAAGACATAAGGGAGTGATCTATTAGTCAAAATGAAGCTAAAACTTGCAGGAAACATTGGCTAATCATGACTTAAAAGATTCTGGGTGAATGAATTAGACATTTGTGTGCTATAAATAGACATAACCAACAAGTAAAAGTTTTGTTTAACTGATAGAAACAGATCTTTCAATGACATGAGTTGTAACGATTGAAGAAATCATACTAATATTATACAGTTATTTCTATTTACTGTGATAGGTTATTTTCAACTCATACTTGCTAAAATTGATGTCAAAAGTATAATTTTTTTAAAGATCAAAAGAAAAAAATCTACTGAGCCTATCTAAATCAAATAGGCATATATCACTATTTTGGGCTTACACAGTCCCAGCTACTAAATCAACACATTTCATTGTGACCTTAGAGTTATTTCCAGTCCAGAAAAATAGTCTCACTTGAAGCATCTTACTAATAAAAAGTAGAAATAAATTGTGATGTTTCACAACAACATGTGTTGCTTCCATCCTTAGATTGAGTATGACTCGGATTATTATCCTATCACTCAGAAGACAGACTTCAGAAATGCCTAGTGATTTCCTGGAGGGCTCAAAACCAAAGCCTGAATTCTCAAGGCCAACGTTCCTTCCGTATCCCTAGGACTGTTTTCACACTTCTCAAAAAGCAAAGAAATTTTTTGCCTAGACCTGTCATCTTTGTATTTCATACAGAATTTCATTTAATTTGGGGGAAAAAAATTCTGATCCAAGTCTTTTGGAGAAGACAATATTGAAATTCTCACACTGCCCATTGGTCGGCAGTACAGCGACACCACCCACGTGCTCTTTATCTCTGTAATGTGGGGTCCAGCTACGAAAGCCATGAAAATGACCATTCCCCATAACAAGCTAGGGAACCAATTAATCTACTTTCAAATAACTTTTATGTGGACTTTTATTTTTTAGATTAAATAACTTGGACAGAAATATTTTCTGACATCTTAATTCAAGAAATGCCTACTTAATGACAGTATCTTAAAGAAATAAAGAAATCTTTTCCCCCATCTTCCCAGAGATTTTATCAGTTTGGGAAGTTTTAGCCAGCTTAAACTTCATGGTATTATTTTTGGATATCTCCTAAAAGCCTCATTGCCAGATTCGATCTTATATTGAGACACAGAATTAAAGGTCAGACGTGTCCTTCCATCCCAGCCACTGGGTACCAGATCGCTCTGACTTAGAAGTGCTAATAAAAGCTGAAAATGCACAGTTGACCTGTATGTGAAAGGACCTCCATCCACTTTCTCAAAGAAATTGGATCTTGCTTCCAAAGGTTTTTGCATCCTTATCAATTTCTGAAGATTTTTGGCTGCCTGTTGTTTTGAAGGGAATGGAGAACACATCAAATATTTATAATCCGAATGAATGTTGACTCCTGAAGCATAATTTATCTTTCTCTAAACTTACCCCTAAAAAACATTTCAGAGTTGGCTTTCCCAACTGATACCTCTCCACCACTTCCTGGCAGGAGGGACACACAATGGAATATTCATCACCTGGGACCATCTTACCTTGCACAGATGACAGTGTCTGATGCTACGTCTGTATTACAGCTTCTCCTTCTGAATAATTCCTAGCCTGAAAGTTTCATTTTTCTTTTGCTTCTGTTTTCAGCTTCTCCACCAATCACAACCCAGTTTATATCCCCTCCATGCCTCTAAAGGCAAACAAAAGCACAGCCTGCAAACAGCCTTGAATCCAAGTCAGAAAATCCAGGCTGCTGACCAGGCCCTGCCACCTTTCACAAATAGCTCATGTCTCTGGCTTCCAAGAGGTTAAAATTTGGGGTCACAATCCATTTTAAAACTGGATTTTTTTGACACCTACCCATGAGTAGGGATAGTATAAATTGTAGAAGGTCTTTCCCTTTTACAGCTTTGATTTGATGCCAAATATGGAAATTACATGGGAGGAGAGCAGTTTCCAGGTTTTAATGATAAATCACTGCGTGTGCAGGAACCATAACACTCATATTCTTTGGCAAAAGTATGTCATTCCATTAAAATGAATACGAAGTGGGGGTACAGATTATCTTTTGATTTAAAAACATGCTTTTAGCAAAACACTTTTAGCAGGTATGTAGTTAATTTTCATTTTAATTTCATACTGCATATTTTCACTTCAATTGCAAAATATTGACTCTACCTACCCCTAAATAGGGATTAAAACTGGGCCAATCTCTACAAACAAGAACCAGGCATTAGGATGTTTTTAGAACCTCCCTCCTCCCACACCCGTATCCATGTTTGCAAAGCACAGTCAAGGTCAGAACCAGTGCTGTAAATACTGCCAGATTTTCTTTGAAAATGACTATTAAAGAAACCTTTCTTCGATCTCCACATAAAAGAAAGTCATGTACTCAATAGCAATGAAACTAGTTTTCGTAGGTAGGAAACAAAATGTCACATCTTTATCTATGAGATAGAAAGAAATAACAATTACTCACTTTTTTTTTTAAAGACAGAGTCTCACTCTGTTGTTCCAGGCTAGAGCACAGTCAGCCTAGCTCACAGGAACTTCAAACTCCTGGGCTCAAGTGACCCTCTTGCCTCAGCCACCTTTGTAGCTGGGACTATAGCAGTCCGCCACAGTGTCCAGCTATATTTTCTATGTTTAGTGGAGATGGGGTCTCGCTCTTGCTCAGGCTGGTCTCAAACTCCTGAGTTCAACCACTCCTCCCACCCTCTTCTGACAAACTGCAGAGATGGGCACCCGTCCCCCTCCCTCTCCTGAAGTGAACCAAATGTACTGAAAGTCTCTGTTGTGCTCATTCTGCTCCCTGTCTGGGGTGGCCTATTTCTACAAGGGAGAATGCAAATTATACAGATGATTCTGGCAACTTCACTTTCAAAAAGGCAGCCATCTGACCTGCTTCACCTGGTACCCACACCCTTCCTCTGGCCTCTGGCAGCCCAATCATCCTGGCTTGCCCCAAGGCTTCCAGGGTCAACAGGGAAAGTCTCGGGCAAACGAACGAGTTGGTTGCCCTAGCGCAGCTCATTTCACAGCACACAAGGGAAACAGGAATTAGGGAAAAGCTTAGGAGTACTGTTCAGGAGACTAGCGGAGATGTGTCAGCCAACCAGACAGTGTCCACTGATACACCTCAAAGCTTTATTCAACAGAGTACCAATGTCCGTAGCTGGAGAAGAGGGTGGCCCGGCCAGCAGTAATATTCTCACCTGCCTGTCGGCCTTCTGGGTCACAGCCACCCAACACCAACAATTTTATACTCCCCTTTTCTCTCTCTCCTCCTCCCCTCTCTCTGGTTCTTTACTTTCTTCTTTCTTCCCTTTTCCTGCCCTCTGTCCCTCTTTCACTCATTGTTAAAGCTTACTAGGCTTCATGATAACTAAAGTCAATTCATTCTCACACGGGATCTGAGAGCAGTCAATATAGAGAAATAGGGCCAGGAATTTCCTCATTTTAAAGCAGGTGGTTTTCTCCCCTGCGGCATTCTTAGCCATAACACTGATTCTTCACAGTTGTGTGATATTGTGCACTTTGTTACATCTATTCCAGGTATTTTCTTGTTTAAGTTGCTCTAAAATCCCATTTGACCAATAAGGTAGCTTGAAGCTCAGGAGGGGAATCGATCATCCCAGGACCTTGCTCCACATGCAGCAGAGGAAAGGGCAGTGATCAGACCTTCTGACTCTAAGACCAGCACCATATTTCAATGTCAACTAATTTCCAATAAGGCCCAGGGAGCAACAGGCCAAATAAACAAATAGATTACCCAGAAAAGTCAAAGCACATTTCCCAGGCTTCAAATATCTGTTCTCAGTGGGGATTATTTGGAAATGTGTATTTTTTTCTGGTTTTTTTTTTTTTTTTTTTTTTTCCTGATTTCCAGCCCCTAGGATGAACTTAATGCCTTTCTTTCTCTTTTTTTCTACCCTAAATCAAATCAATGATAGTATTCTTCAGTAAGTATCATTTTTAACTGTTTTTTGCAAATACTGTGGACATTCAGTACATGGCTTTGGAAGCAACTGTCAGCATGGTTCTCCTACTCGGGCTCCATAGAGTCCAGCCTCCTCTGCAGGCCTCAGCTCTGTGCAGACTGTGCAGAGTCAGGCCTTGGACTTGGACCAGAGCCTCGCCTATGGACAGCAGCTGGCCATGAACACCTGATGAACCGATGAAAAAAAATAGGAGTGACTTTTAGTCAATATCAACTTGGGGATGTTTCTAAATGTGACAGCTAAGTTTTACATCCTTGATAGTCTTTTTGTTTGTTTTTGAGACGGAGTCTCACTCTGTCACCCTGGGTAGAGTGCCGTGACATCATAGCTCACAGCAACCTCAAACTCTTGGGCTCGAGAGATCCTCTTGCCTCAGCTTCTCCAGTAGCTGGACTATAGGTGCCCTCCACAATGTCCAACTAGTTCTTCTATTTGAGTAGAGACGGGGTCTTGCTCTTACTCATGCTGGGTGTCCAACTCCTGAGCTTAAGTGACCCCCCTACTCAGCTTCCCACAGTGCTGGGAGTACACGCGTGAACCACCATGCCAGGCCTCTTTGATAAATTTTATTTCAGTTATTTTACAGGGTTAAAAGCAATTTAGATACTCAAAACAGGTAATGGAGTAAATAAACTGTGGGCATCTATACTCTAAAATTTCACGCAGCAATGAAAAAAAAATGTTTTAGAAAAATGCGTAGTGACCTCAGGAAATGTTCAGGATAGGATATGAACATTCGTTCATATCTTAAAACACGCAGTTTCTACGCAGAGCGTGGACCAACGTGCCTGTTAACTTGTGTTTGTGCACACACGTGGGCACACGGAACTCTATAAAGACTAGAGGCTAAATCAAAATCCCAGCAGTGACTGTTTCTAAGTTGTGGATTATGACTGATTTGTTTTGTACCCATAGATATATATTCCCCGATGCAGAGGGAAAACATTTTTATTTTACAATTTATATATAGGCCTCATTTTATGCTAACTTGTTTTAGTGCAAAGTCTAGAAAACACTGCTTAGGGAACTTGCGGTGCTACACCAGGTCTTAAATAAAATCTCAGAAGGTTTTATTTGAGGCAATTTATTTATTAATTTATTGTTGCTTTGGGGGAAAAAGCAGGTTGGAAGAAGGCTGGCTCAGTCAGAATACAATAAAAAAGCGCTGGCTTCTACTGCTTCTCAGAAAGATCAAGAGAAAACTAATTTTCTCACTGTTATCACAAATCCAAAAATGGCTCTAATTATTTAGGTGAAATGAAGTAGCTCTTTTTTCTCCCACGTGATATATTTGGACACACATTCTGATACACAGCCAGGGGGATAGGAAAAGTCCACCTGCTACCTCTTTCATACCATGAAGGTAATTAAAGAGCACTATGACTGTCCCACGTTTCAGAACATGCCCCATTTCACATTTCCTGAGAACAAACAAAGATGAGGATGATTTAACAGAACCGTCCAATTCAACTGCATAGCAGCATGCTAAGTATAATCGGCCTATTAACAGGAATCACTTCTTCACCCACACTGCAGCCACATATCATCAGTCTTCATTAAGACTGGATTCATAGATCATTGATTTTCATTAATATAGAATAATCCCCTCTAGTGTAAGTCACTGATTAGAAGCTAAATATCTTAACTATGCCTGTTTTTGCAGAATCCTAATCTTTGAAAATAAGCCATTGAGTAGAACTTTAGAGGGGATAAAAGTCCTTCCAGAACATCCACCTGTAGTTTAACAAAAGATCCCAAGGCTGGGATACTCCATATTCTTCAATGCACTGAAAACAAGAGGCTAGACTCTAAGTTCCATCAGGGCAAGGATTTTTATGTTTTGTTCTCTGATAGATTCTAGGTGCACAGAACCACTCCTGGCACATAGTATGTGCTAAAGAAACTCCTGCTGAGTGAGGGAAGCAGCTTATCCTCCTTACAGAAATTTGTGTAAGAGGGTCCTGGCTTTACGTGAGGACACACTGCTCGTGTGACAGCACTTGCTCCGGTCAGCCATTGCTGTGAGTGTTACACACTCGTGGCACCCAATCTTCAAACATGGTTCAGTTAAAGTGCTTCACTCCCTCTGAGTTTGGTGTCAAAATCTTTATTTGTGGGTAGATGCCTACTAGCGGGACTGTGGAATCCAATGGGAGGCCTACTTTAGCTCTTTGAGGATTTTTCCACAGTTCTTTCCAAAAAGGTGGTATTAGTTTGCAACCCCACCAACAGCAAGAGAGTGCTCCCCTTTCTCTATACCCTTGCCAATATCTGCAGCTTTGGGACTTTGTGATATGGGTTATTCTCACTGGGGTTAGATAGTACCTCAAGATGGTTTTGATTTGCACATCTCGTTTTGATGATTAGGGATGATGAACATTTTTTCATGTGTTTGGTGACTATTCACCTATCTTCTTAGGAGAGAAGGTTCTGTTTGTGTCTCTTGCTCAGTGATTAAAAATAATGTTATCATAAGGACATTTGCACTAGAATATTTACAGAGCTCAATTCACAATCACCAAGATGTGGGAATAACCCAAGTCCCCATCAACCCGTGAATGGATTAACAAACTGTGGTACATGTATACCATGGAATATTATTCAGCCGTAAAAAGATGGAGACTTTACATCTTTTGTATTTGCCTGAATGGAGTTGAAAAATATTCTCCTTAGGACAATATCTCAAGAACAGGAAAACAAGCATTCCATGTACTCAATACTAAGTTAACCATGACAAGTCCACATGAAAGAAAATTATAAGTAAACTCAAGAAGGGGGAGAGGATTCAGTAAGGTCCCCCTGATGGGGACAACACAGAGGTGTTTATGGCACACTTCCTGGGCGAAGAACAGCACAGACTCTACCTCACAAACATGAACAGTGTACTCTAATGATATATGCCTCCATGTGAATCTGAAATTTTAAAAAAACCTTTGTGGCCACAGCTCTCAAACATTGTGCAAAGATGTCCTTCTCACCTAATAAGAAGTCCATAGGATATTTTATAACTCTGAGAAAAACCCAGCAACATCGTCAGGACACCCCGGGGACCACTAACTCAACATTAGATGTTCCATTCATATGAATGATTTCGTATTTCTGTGAAGCTATATTTCCTAACACTACCCTCTCAACCCAACTATTCAGTGGCAACATCCCAATCTGATTCCAAGGTCTGAGAAATTACACATCGCTCAACAGGCAAACACATTTATTAGCATGGTTATTGAATAATGAAGTAAACATATTAATTTTTTTTTCAGTTTATGTGTATCACTTTTTCAGACAGCTACTAAGTTATTAGGACATAAATACTTAAGTTGTTTGGACCTGATTATCTGATAAACTTACCTATTAGCCATTTCTCTTGATCTATTGGCACAGTGAAAAAAAAAAAATAGAGACACTGAGACTGTAGTTAAATTTGGAAGACACCCAAGTTATGACATTATCCTTCTATATCCTAATCATATATAGCCTTCGCTTATTGCTTGAGCAGGAATCAATGACCTGCTAATTGCACCTGCCACCCCTGCCAGAAATACTGAGGGCCTTTTGTTGTAAACCTCAAACCCCACATTAAACACAGGCAAGAGGCAGAGTCCCAGTCGGCCTGAGTGTGTTTTCCTGCCAGTACTGGCTGGCTTGCTGTCACCCCCAGCAGATCCATCCTTGGAATGCCCAACTGGAGGCCCCACAGGATCACAGGCAGCCCCAGAGCAGGCAGGAGGAGGACTGGGGTGCTGACCGGGGGCCCTGACACAGCTGGCAGGAGGAGGACTGGGGTGCTGACCGGAGGCCTGACACAGCTAGCAGGAGGGGGACTGGGGTGCTGACCGGGGGCCCTGACACAGCTGGCAGGAGGGGGACTGGGGTGCTGACCGGAGGCCTGACACAGCTGGCAGGAGGGGGACTGGGGTGCTGACCAGGGGCCCTGACACTAGCTGGCAGGAGGAGGACTGGGGTGCTGATCGGGGGCCCTGACACAGCTAGCAGGAGGGGGACTGGGGTGCTGACCGGGGGCCTGACACAGCTGGCAGGATTAGGGCTGCGGTGCTGACCGGGGGCCTGACACAGCTGGCAGGAGGAGGACTAGGGTGCTGACCGGGGGCCCTGACACAGCTGGCAGGAGAAGGACTGAGGTGCTGACCGGGGGCCCTGACACAAGATGGAAGTAGGAGGAGTGGGGTGATGACCAGTGGCCCTGACACTAGATGGCAGGAGTAGGACTGCGGTGCTGACCACCGGCCATCACACCTCAGCCCTGAGCAGGACTTAGG
>CAUYPK010122102.1:0-34447 GCA_963574355.1 Loris lydekkerianus
GCGCCTGCAGATGTGTGTGTGCGCCTGCAGATGTGTGTGTGCGCCTGCAGATGTGTGTGCACCTGCAGATTGTGTGTGTGCACCTGCAGATGTGTGTGTGCGCCTGCAGATGTGTGTGCACCTGCAGATTGTGTGTGTGCACCTGCAGATGTGTGTGTGCGCCTGCAGATGTGTGTGTGCGCCTGCAGATGTGTGTGTGCGCCTGCAGATGTGTGTGCACCTGCAGATTGTGTGTGTGCACCTGCAGATGTGTGTGTGCGCCTGCAGATGTGTGTGTGCGCCTGCAGATGTGTGTCTGTGCACCTACAGATATGTGTGTGCACTGGCAGATGATAATTGTGTGCACCTCTAGACGTGTGTATGTGTGCACCTGCAGACGTGTGTGTGTGTGTACCTGCATGTGATGTGCGTGTGTGCACCTGCACATATGTTTACTTTGAAGAAAGATGGAAGAGGCAAACACAGGCATAGGCAAACTGTCTCTGGGGTTGGCTCTGTGGCCTGGAGAGACCGTTAGGTGTGCAGTTGCACCAGGTGGAGGGAACTCCCCGAGTCCTCCTGCCCCTCCTCCGCCCTCGTGGCCCCTTCCCTAGCTGACCACGCATATGCCTGGAACCCCAGAGCAAGTCAGAGGAGCTGGGCTCTGGCCTCAGCTTTGCTGCTGTGCTGACTTCACTAACCTTGGACAGGCTACTCCCTCTCTCTGCCTCATTTTTCTTCTCAATAAAATGACGGGTTACATAAGGTGACCTCTGTTATGCCTGAAAATGAAGCCAAGAGCTAAAGTTATAAAAGAAAGCAAGCGAGTTACTGATTAAACAGTGCTTCTGGGCTGTGGGATCCAAGAACTCATCACACTGCAGGGAGGACCGAGGCCTGCATTGAGCCGCACTGCTGCCAACCTCCTTGCTCCGTGGCAGTCTGGGTGGCCTCTGAGGGCCACTGTCCCTGGTCTTGGCTGCCTTCCCCCTTCCTATAGGAGCGTCTGGTTGCTTTCCCATTGTCCTGAATCCTTGCTCTCTGGACTGTGGAAGCTGACCACCCTGGGAGGCAGACACCCAGTATCCAATGCCATCTCTGCCACCGAGAGCAGGAGTCCTCACAAAACCACCCCTTCCCCCTTCCTGTCAGATGGGTGATAGCACTAGAGAGGGTTGGACGATTTGCAGGGTTCTTGTGAGGATTAGGTAGGAAAACAGTTGTGAATTTGCTCTACAAATTGTAAATACACCTCAACATAATGCATTATAATTTTGCTACATTTCTTATACACCTGTACACACCCACACAGTGTGTTCAGAAAGCCCAGCTGAAACCTTTTTGTTTTGTCATTCATAAATATGGTTAAACAACCAAGCACCATTGAACATGTAAGGAAAATCTGCAGCCTGAAATAGAAAGGCAAAGTTCCAAAGATACCCTAAAAAAATCTAGTCGTAAGAAAGAACAAGAAGATAATCACATTCTGAAAATAAGAAAAGGCTTCTCAAACAGGTAACCTTCAAAGAATGAAATGTCACCCTTGGAAATGAAATAGATGCTTTTCAAAATTAAAAAATCATTGCCTTTACTAATAAGTCTTGAAACCAGATTGTATGATTTCAGTTTTCTTTTTCTTTTTCAGAGTTCTTTGAATTTCCATAGAAATTTCAGAGTCAGCTGGTTAGTTTCTACAAAAAGCCTGCTGAAATTTTGTGGAAGATTGCATTGAATCTAAGATAAATTTGAGGAGAAGAGACATTTTAACAAAAGGAGTCTTCTGATCCATGAACATCATATTTTGCTTATTTTATTTAGGGTTTTAAAAATTTTTTTTTCTGAGACAGAGTCTCCTTTTTTTGCCCCTGAGTAGAGTGCCATGGAGTCACAGCTCACAGCAGCCTCAAACTCTTGGGCTCAAGTGGTTCTCTTGCCTCAGCCTCCTAAGTAGCTGGGACTGCAAGTGCCCTCCATAACACCTGTCTGTTTTTTGAGACGAGGCCTCACTCTGGGTCAGAGTGGTCTTGAATCCGTGAGCTCAGGCAATCCACCCGCCTCGGCCTCCCAAGTGCTAGGATTACGGGTGTGAGCCACCTCTCCTGGCCTTTTTTATTTAGTTATTTTAGAATTCTTCTCAGCAATGTTTGGAGTTTTCAGCATACAGGTTTTGTACATTTTTGTCAGATTTACTCCCAATTATTTCAAATTTTTGACAATTCTTTTTTGTTTGTTTTCTTGGAAACAGGGTCTCTTACTGTCACCCAGACTGGAGTGCAGTGGAGTGATCACAGCTCACTGCAACCTCCAATTCCTGGACTCAAGCGATCCTCCTGCCTCAGCCTCCCAAGTAGCTGGGATTATAGGCACGCACCATCATACCTGGCTAATTTTTCTATCTTTTATAGGGTCTCACTGTGTTGTTCAGGCTGGTTTTGAACTCTGAGCTTAAAAAGTCTTTACACCTGGGCCTCCCAAAGTACTGGGGTTACAGGCATGAGCTACTATACCTGTCAAGAGGAAGGCTGTAGAGCAGCAGTTCTCAACCTGTGGGTTGCAACCCCTTTGTAACAATGAAAATACATCATGGCATTGGGAAGGTTGAGAACCACTGCTGTAGTGAGGGTGAAAAAATGGGGGAATGAGTCTGTTTTTCCATAGGTTCCTAAATGCTAATGACTGAGTTTAAATCACTCCAGCCAGAACATTAAAAAATTATTCTCTGTAGCACATTGGTTACGGCGCTGGCCACGTGCACCGAGGCTGGTGGGTTCGAACCCAGCCAGGGCCTGCTAAATGACAACTGCAACAACAACAACAACAACAACAAAAAAAAAAAAACAGCTGGGTGTTGTGGCTGGTGCCACTAGTCTGGGAGGCTGAGGCAAGAGAATAGTTTAAGCCTAAGAGTTGGAGGTTGCTGTGAGCTGTGATGCCACAGCACTCTACCCAGGGTGAAAGCTTGAGGCTCTGTGTCAAAAAAAAAAAAAAGGAAATAAGAAAATTTCCTAGACTGAAAGGTACAAGTTTCCAAATTCAAAGGGCATGTGGAGAAGTGAACATAATGAAATGTAAAGGTCCAATTCAAAGCATATCCCTGAAAAAGAAAGATTAAGTCATAAGTAAAAAAGATAATGGATTTATTTATACTATCAGATTTCTCAAAGCAAAATTAGAAGCTAAAAAACAGAAGAGGCTCCACACTTTTAAGTGAAAATTATTATTGTGTGTTTTTTTTTTTTTTTTTTTTTTTTGAGACAGAGTCTCAAGCTGTCACCCTGGGTAGAGTGCTGTGGCATCACAGCTCATAGCAACTTCCAACTCCTGGGCTTAAGCGATTCTCTTGCCTCAGTCTCCCAAGTAACTGGGACTACAGGTGCCTACCACAACGCCTAGCTATTTGTTGTTGTTGTTGTTGTAGTTGTCGTTGTTGTTTTTTTTAACCTGGCCTAGGCTGGGTTCCAACCTGCCAGCCTCGGTGTATGTGGCTGGTGCCCTACTGACTGAGATATGGGTGCCGCCTTGGTGCCCTACTGACTGAGCTGCCCTACTGACTGAGATATGGGTGCTGCCTTAAGTGAAAATTATTTTAAACATATAGTTCTTTTTTTTTTTTTTTTTTTGAAACAGAGCCTCAAGCTGTTGCCCTAGGTAAGAGAGCTGTGGCATCACAGCTCACAGCAACCTCCAACTTCTGGACTTAAGCGATTCTCTCACCTCAGCCTTCCAAGTAACTGGGACTACAGGCATCCGCCACAACGCCCAGCGATTTTTTGATTGTAGTGTCTTTGCTGTTTGGCAGGCCCAAGCTGGATTCAAACCCGCCAGCTCTGGTGTATGTGGCCGGTGCCTTAGCCACTTGAGCTACAGGCACTGAGCCAAACCTATAGTTCTGTATCCAGCCAAACTGTCAACAAATGTGAGTGTAGAATTAAGGTAATTTCAGAAACTTTCAAAGTATCAAAAAAATTCCTTCTCAGGAAGCTACTGAAGACTGTGTTCCTCCAAAATGAAGTTAACCAAGAGAGATGAAGACATGGAATCTGAGAAATACAGGTCTTAGCACAGAAGGAGATTTAGGAAATTCCCAGGGTGATGGTGAAGGAGTTCCAGACAACCACTGAGAAAGGACAGAGAGCTCTAGAAGGGAGGCCCCCAGGAAGAAAATGAAATAAGTTATTTGATAGCTTTTATAGGATTAAGGAGAGTACTATAGAACTCTTAGAGTATATGTCAAGATTAGAGTGTATTTTTTTTGAGACAGAGTCTCACTCTGTTGCCCTGAGTAGAGTGCTATGGCATCACAGCTCACAGCAACCTCAAAGTCTTGGGCTCAAGCAGTCCTCCTGCCTCAGCCCCCCTAGTAGCTGAGACCATAGGCATTTGCTACAATGCTCAGCTAATTTTTCTATTTTTAACAGAGACAGGCCCTCACTTTCAGCTCTGGTTGGTCTTGAACTCCTGAGTTCAAGCAATCCTCCCCACCTCAGCCTCCCAGAGTGCTAGGATTACAGGTGTGAGACACTGTGCCCAGCCCTGTGACTGCATGTTAAAAAGAAATCCACATAAATAAAAATTTGCAGTAGGGGCGTGGCGCCTGTAGCTCAGAGGCTAGGGTGCCAGCCACATACACTGGAGCTGGCGGGTTCGAATCCAGCCTGGGCCTGCCAAACAACAATGACAACTACAGCCAAAGTTTGTGGTGGGCGCCTGTAGTCCCAGCTACTTGGGAGGCTGAGGCAAGAGAATCACTTAAGCCTAGGAATTTGAGGTTGCTGTCAGCTGTGACACCATAGCACTCTACCAAGGGCAACATAGTAAGACTCTGTCTCAATAAATAAATGAAAGAAAATTTGCAGCAGGAAAAACAAATTATAAAGGAAAAGAAACATAAAAATGAACAATATTTTCACAGTATAATAATGAAAATAATGAAAACATCCTAGCACTCTGGGAGGTTGAAGTGGGTGGATTGCTGGAGCTCTGGAATTTGAGACCAGCTTGAGCAAGAAAAAAAAAAAAATAGCCAGGTGTTGTGGCAGGCACCTGTAGTCCCAGCTGAGGCAAGAGAATCACTTGAGCCCAAGACTTTAAGGTTGCTGTGAGCTATGGCGCCACAGTACTCTACCAAGGGTGTCAAAGTGCGACTCTGTCTCCAAAAAAAAAAAAAGGAAAGAAAGACAATAATGAAAACAGGGCAGTACCTGTGGCTCAAAGGAGTAGAGTGCTGGCCCCATATGCCGGAGGTGGCAGGTTCAAACCCAGTCCTGGCCAAAAACTAAAAAAAAAAAATAGCTCACGTCAGTTGATGATATTTTAAATAGGTGAGTCAACAAGCAGTGGTCCTGGCATGTTATTTAGAAATATGGAGATAAATTCTAAGCAGCTGGAAAGCATTTTGAGTGGTTGCTTCTAGGTGTGTTTCTATGGATGATAATTAGAAAACGAAAATCGGAGACACAACTATCCTAATGTGTGTGGAATCAGGAATGTGTAAATGTGACAAGTCAAGAAATAAATCTAAACAGTTGTGCTGTAACCACCAGAGAGAAACTAACTATATCAGGAAACAAACATGACACCTGTGGAATTTGGGGTTGGGGCCAGTGCTGTCAGGGGCAGAAATGCTTGTCTGTTACCAGTCTCAGGGGACACCCACCAGCCCCCTCTGCGTCCAGGTGCCTTTCCTCATGGGAACCCCCGGCAGGGAGGACCCCAGGGAAGCTGCCATCGGTTGTCAGTTCTGTTTGTTTGCTTTTCACTCCCTTGGGTCTGGGCATGGGTGTCGATTCCAGCAGAGACCCGGCCCTCTCACTTCACCTTGAGGCACTTGAGGTTAAACATAGAGCAGTTTGTTCCACGACAGCACTGCAGAACTGCCTAGGTTTACTGCTCTTTTACTTTTGGCTGGTTGAACATTGGCAGGGCAAGGCTACTGGGTAGGGCGTGCAGTTCACTTGTCACCCTCGGACTCCTGGCCATGCAATGGTGGGGATGGAATCTGGTAGGGGCTGCATCTGCTGGGGGAGGGGCAGTGTGGTGCCACCTATGGCCCCTGAGCTAGGGTCACTCTCCCTACTCTTGGTGTCCACCTGTGCCGATGATGACTTGCCTAAGGGGAGACCTCCATGACTGGGTTTAGACAGCCCTTCATTGCTATTTATTTATTTATTTATTTATTTCTAAGATAGAGTCTCACTTTATTGCCTTTGGTAGAGTGCCCTGGTGTCATAGTTCACAGCAACCTCAAATTCTTGGACTCAAGTGCTCCTCTTGCCTCAGCTTCCAGAGTAGCTGGGACTAAAGGCGCCCACAACAATGCCCAGCTATTTTTAGAGATGGGGTCTTGCTGTTGCTCAGGCTGGTCTTGAACCCATGAGCTCAGGCAATCCATGCACCTCAACCTACCAGAGTGCTAGGATTACAGGCATGAGCCACCGCGCCCAGCTCTTCATTGCATTTTAATTTAAACAAATAATTCTTAAATGATTCTGTCCCGGTCCTGTCCGGACGCTGGGAGTCATGATCAGGAATGCTGGCCCTCGTGTTACTCCGAAGCATGCCAGGATGCATGGGGCTCTGGTGTGGGGGAAGCCCTCTTCTTCTCATTTTGAGTGAGACCTCACAAAAACATAAACGTCCTTCCCCGAACAGGGGTGGGAGGCTGTCAGGGTGCGGGTGTCTGAGTCCCAGTGCCTCCCTCTGTTTAGAACATGAATGGCCTTGAGGAAGGCGTGGAGTTCTTGCCAGTCAACAATACCAAGAAGGTGGAGAAGCATGGCCCGAGGCACTGGGTGGTGCTGGTGGTGGTGCTGACCATCATTCTCCTGGTTTCCCTCATTGTCGGCTTCCTGGTGTGGCACTTCCACTGTGAGTAAAGCCAGGGCCAGCCCTGGGGACCGTAGGGTGGGAATGGCCATCCCTTCTCTCAGTGGACAGACCCACGACCACCAACTGTGAACGGCAGGGAGGGCAGGGGGTGGGTGAGGGGTCTAGGATGCTGACTCCTCAGGCTCTTTCAAGACACTGGCCCCTCCTCTCACCCACTTGCCCAGGGATCTGAGGGGAGCTATGGGGGACAGGCAGGGTAGTGCCACCTCCCCTACCTCACTCCTTCTGTTCTTACCCAGACCGGAATATGCAGGTTCAGAAGGTCTTCAATGGCTACCTGAGGATCACAAACGAGAACTTTCTGGAAGCCTATGAGAACTCCAGCTCCCCCGAGTTTATAAGCCTGGCCAACAAGGTGAAGGAAGCGGTGAGTCCAGCCCCTGGGGCCAGCGCTGGCCCTGCAGTCTGCTCTGGCACCCCCAACCCACTGGGCAGAAAGGACATTCCCCTCACCTTTGCTTCCTGGTCCCTGGGGGTGGGGGGTGACCTAGGAAGGGGCCAGGTCACAGGAGGGGAGGGAGTGGCTAGGGTTTGGGACCTGCTGTGACCTGCTGTGATGCTGTCTCCTGCCTTAGCTAAAGCTGCTGTACAGCAGAATCCCTGCCCTGGGCCCCTACTACAAGGAGTCAGCTGTGACTGCCTTCAGGTGGGTGCAGGGGGACCAGGCTGGGTGGGATGGAGTCTGTGGGGGTTCAGTGTGTGTTGTGACCTGCAGCAGGGCGGGCAGGGGAAGCTGGAGGTGCCGCTTGGAGGGCCAAGGCAGGTCTTTTTTTTTGTCTTTACTGAAAGTTACTGAACAGCCTGGCCCTTCTGTCTCCAGGGCAGGAGTGACCCTAGGTGGTGTTGCCAGGATGAGGCATCCAAAGGCATGTGCTGTGCTAGGAGCTCTGCTAGCAATGGCCGAGCTTAGGCGTTTTTTACAATGTGAGTGAGGGGTGGGGTGCTCAGGCAGGGGTCAGGGGTTCCTTACATTTTCTGTGCTTGCACAGTATTCAAACATACTTCTTCCTCCCCTTTTTAAAAATAGACTTTATTTCCCCAATACTTTTTTTTTTTTTTTTTGTAGAGACACAGTTTCACTTTATCCCTGTGGCATCACAGCTCACAGCAACCTCCAACTCCTGGGCTTAGGCAATTCTCTTGCCTCAGCCTCCTGAGTAGCTGGGACTACAGGCGGCCGCCACAATGCCCGGCTATTTTTTGTTGCAGTTTGGCCGGGGCCGGGTTTGAACCCACCACTCCCTGTATGTGAGGCCGCACCCTGCCCCACTGAGCCACAGGCGCCACCCTCCCCCAATACCTTTTATTTTGCAGTTGAATTTTGAGCAATGCTGTGTGGCAGGTGCCATTCCTTTCCCCTTCATTCCTATCCCCAGAAAACCAGCACAGGAAGGGCTCCTTGGTGTGCCCAAGCTAGTGGCCACACTCGATTGTGTTTTATTTTCTGCACCTGAGCTTGGTGGAGCGGGTTGGATGGAGGCCTAAGAGCAGAGGACAGAGGAGCCAGATCTCTGTACAGGGCTGGGAGGGTGGGTGTGCGAAAGAGACCCCGGGAGCCCCTTTGGACCGCCCAGCTGTCCATCTGCCCCTGGGGCCGTCCTGGCGAGTGTGGGGGAAGGGTGTGCCCGGAGCCCGTCTCAGCCCGCGTCTGTCCCCCCAGCGAGGGCAGCATCATCGCTTACTACTGGTCCGAGTTCCGCATCCCTCCGCACCTGGTGGACGACGCTGAGCGCGCCATGGCCCAGGAGCGCGTGGTCACGCTGCCGCCGCGCGCGCGGGCCCGGCACTCCTTCGTGCTGACCTCGGTGGTGGCTTTCCGTGAGTCAGGGGGCGCAGGGGGGGACGGGGGGAGGGGGCGCAGGGGGACGGGGGGACGGGGGCCGGGGGGGACGGGGGGACGGGGGGACGGGGGGCAGGGGGCTGGGCCCTGGACCATGGCTAGGGGACCCGAGCCCGGCGCCCCGAGAGGCGACTGCTGGCCGCTCCTCCCTTACCATAATGAGGAAGGCGGGAATAAGCAAACTGACCTTATCAGTAAGCGCCTTACTCTCCTGTTCTCAGCCACTGACCCCAGAACGCTGCAGAGGACCCAGGACAGTGAGTCACACGGTCCTCCCGTGGGTGGAGAGGAGGAGGGATGTGGCCAGACCTTGGGGTGGGGGGGAGTTCAATGCTGAGCCCTCCGCCTCTTCCAGGCTCTGCTCCAGGTCCAGGGAAGCCTGGGGCCTCCCAAGGAGCCGGGCCTGGGATGAACCCCGTGGGTGTCGGGGCGCCCCCGGCTGCCGCACCCCAGCCCTCCTCCCTGTCTCCTGCGCAGACAGCTGCAGCTTCGCCCTGCACACCCGCAGCGGGGAGCTGACTCGCTTCGCCACGCCCGGCTTCCCCGACAGCCCCTACCCGGCCCGCGCCCGCTGCCAGTGGGCCCTGCGCGGGGACGCCGACTCCGTGCTGAGCCTCACCTTCCGCAGCTTTGACGTGGCTCCGTGCGACGAGCGTGGCAGTGACCTGGTGACGGTGTATAACACCCTGAGTCCCATGGAACCCCACACCCTGGTGCAGTGAGTATCTGGGGAGGGGTAGGGGGAGCAGCAGGGGGTGCTGTGGGCGGTGAGCGGCCTCCCCTGCAGGGCCAGCTTCGCGACCAATCGCAGTGTAGGTTTGGGACACAGCTCGGGACACAGCTCAGGACTCTCGGCCACAGGCTGCTGCCAAACGTCCAGGCAGCAAGGACAGATGTGGTGTGGCACTCAGTGTGAGCCCGGGTGCAGTGTCTGGGAGATGATTTCCTCGGACTGGCCAGGTCGGGAAGCCCCTCTTCAAATGCCAAATTCATGCCCACAGCGTGTGCCTCCTTTAACTGGCAGAGAGATGGCGCAGCCCATGACTGTGGCAGCCTGTTTTGTTTTTATTCAGACGGTCAGGCCAACAGGTCAGGAGCTGTGTTACTCACAGGTTCAAGAGGAGGGGCACAGTCCAAACTCAGGACCACAGGGGGAAGCTCCGGGCTGTTGGGGAGGCAGTGGGAATGAGGGGAAAACGTGAGCAAGAGCCTTTGTTATGGTTTACACAGGAAAGGCAAGATGAGGCTTACGAACAGGCTTAGGACTGGCTTGTGTGGATAATTTTGGAGGTCTGTGGAGCATAGGAGCCCTCTCTTCTTGTCTGGTACTGGCCATGGGGTAATTAGGGCAAGGAGTACTGGCCCTGAGTGTGACATCTTAACAGAGGAAGGGGCTGGGGGGCTGGATTCCTTTGTTTTCAAGTGAAAGGTTCACTTGCAGGTAAGTCCTTTACCATCTCCAGATGTGGGCTGGCCCTGGGGGGTCAGTCTCTCCGGGTCAGCAAGCCCCCAGATGTCAAAGCCTCAGAACTACAGAAAATAAAAAAGATAATTTATCCACATGCTGAGAGGTGCCCCAGTTCAGCAGGGAGACCCACCACCCAGAGGTGCAGCTGGGGGAGGTGAACTGTCTCTCCCTGACTCAGTGGGCCGGAGCCTCCAATTACCCTCTGTGGGAACGAGCTGGGCTGACTTCTGTGATTAATGGCTAAAATTCTGGCCCCAAAACAAGCTAGGACCATCTGCTGTCACAGCTTATCAGCTAGGACTTTCTCTTTTTCTTTCTAATTTATTAATTGCACAGCAAAGAAATATGTGATCCCAATAAATAATTAGAAATCAGAAAGGGAAAAGTCACTTGTCATCTTACTACCTAGAAATACACCTCTGTTAAATTTAGGGGGGGAGATCTAATTGGTCTATATTTTGCTTTATCAAAATAAACTGTCAGAATAAGCCGTATTGGATGTAGATAGCCTAGAGTGTTTCACTATCATACACAATACTGCCAGATGTAGGTACAGATTTTCACACATGCCGCATTTTTTTTTTTTTTTTTTTCAGTTTTGGGGGGGGGGTGGTTTTAACCTGCCACCTCGGGCATATGGGGCTGGCGCGCTATTCCTTTGAGCCACAGGCGCCGCCCACCTCATTGTTTTTTAAACTGAATTACTAGAAGAGTTGCTGGGTTGATAAGATCTCCGAGAACCGATTTTTTCAAGCCTGCACACATTCTACTCAAGTGTTATTGTGACACTTGTTTACTTCATCTGCCGAGGGCTAAAGATTTTGTTAAATAGAACATCTCAGTTGTATTTCTGTGGGCTCCTTTCCTAGGCATTTTTTGGTTATGTATTTCTGTTTTGTACAATTTCATGCATTAAAGTTGGTGAGAACCCTTGCTGTGATTTACATTCTAAATCAAATCACGGTCATCTCCCTACTTCTTTATTTTTACTTCATTTTAAATTTTGGATTAATAAGAGGGTATGTACTATTAGGTTACATTGTTTGCATTTGTTAGGAAAAGTCCAAGTTGCATTTGAGTCTTTCACCCAGGAGGTGTGACATATACCCCTTCACTGTACTGTTAGGTGGGAGCTTACTGAGCCCCAACCCCCCCACGGTTCCATTTTTTGGTGTATATTTTCCCAGACGTTTTTACTGTGTGTACATGTTTAGAAATAGGATCATAGTTAGCTTGTGTGATAAGAGTGTATGCTCAGTTTTGTAACTTGCTTTTTAAAGATGAAGTATATTACGATGATCTTTTCAAATCGCTCACCCTGTCTCTCTAAGCATGGGTTTTTGTTGCTGTTTGTTTGTTTTTAAAGACAGAGTCTTTTCCCTGTCACCGAGGCTGGAATGCAGTGGTGCAATCAGCTCACTGCAGCCTCAAACTCCCAGGCTAAAGCAACCTTCATGCCTCAGCCTCCCAAGTAGCTGGGACTACAGGCGTGTACCACCATGCCCAATTAATTTCTTTATTTTTTGTAGAGATGAGGTCTCACTGTGTTGCCCAACTTGGTCTTGAACTCCTGGCCTCAAGCAGTCCTTTTGCCTCAGACCAGCCTCCCAAAGCACTGGGATTATAGGCATGAGCCAATGTTCCTGACCTAAGCATGGTTTTTAATAGTTATATAATGCCATATTGTTTAGAAGCAGGGGACATAGTTGTGGTGATGCAGTTGTTAACAGTGTGGACCTTGGAGCCTGAATGCCTGAACTGAAATCCAAGGGCTGCTATTTATTAATTGTGGGATATTGGACGAGTTACTGAGCCTCTCTGTGCCTCAGTTTCCTTATCCATTAGGTGGGGATGATAGAACCTACTTCATAGTTGTGAACGTTATGAGTTAATGGTTATAAGGCACTGGGAGCTGTGCCAGTGGTAGTGTTACTACTATTATTGAGCCCGTAGTTTATTTACTAAGTCCTCTGTTGGTAGGCAGTTACACTTCCTAGGGCTTTGCTATTTTATTTTATTTATTTATTTTTTATTAAATCATAGCTGTGTACATTAATGCGATCATGGGGCACCAGGCACTGGTTTTATAGACTGTTTGACACATTTTCATCACACTGGTTAACATAGCCTTCCTGGCATTTTCTTAGTTATTGTGTTAAGACATTTATATTACACTTACTAAGTTTCACATGTACCCTTGTAAGATGCGCTGCAGGTGTAATCCCACCAATCACCCTCCCTCCGCCCATCCTCCCCCCTCCCGGCTTTGCTATTTTAAACAAAGATGAACAGTCTTATCCCTAAATCCTTACTCAGCATCAGAGGTTGTGTGTGGGACTTGCCTGATGGTCTTTTTGACTCCACCCTTGGCCTTTGTGGATGGGACCAGGGTAGGGGACGGGGTCCCAGCCCCTCCCTGGGGAGCCTTTGGGTGTGAGTGTGCTGGGGTTCTGCTGCTCTCCTAACATCTGCCCTCTGCCCTGCAGGCTGTGTGGCACCTACCCTCCGTCCTACAACCTGACCTTCCTCTCCTCCCAGAACGTCCTGCTGGTCACGCTGATAACCAATACAGAGCGGCGAAACCCTGGCTTTGAGGCCACCTTCTTCCAGCTGCCTAAGATGAGCAGTAAGGCAGGGCCTGGCAGGGAGAGAAATTAGGGGGATGGGGAGCCTACAGCCTCAAGGCCACATGTGGCCCCACAGCTCCTCCAGTATGGCCCCTTGACCGAATCCAAATTTATGAGAACAAATCCTTCTGGCTTTGTTCTGTAAAATTTGGATTCCGTCATGAGGCTGCACTCAAGGATCCAGAAGGCCCTAGATGCAAGGATCCGCTAGACCAGCGGTTCTCAACCTGCGGGTCGCGACCCACAGGAATTGTATTAAAGGCTCACGGCCTTAGGAAGGTTGGGAACCACTGCGCTAGACCCTGTGGCTGGCAAACTGGGCCAGGTCAGTGACAGAGGTTGAAGCTGGAATGAAAGGGCATGTTGGCAACATAACAGGTCAGGATCCCCCGTAAAGCTTCCCAGCACCACGCTGCCTAGTGTCCAGGTGCCCAGGGGGCAGCTTGAGACCTCAGGGCAAGGAGCCCCCTCTGGCCGCCTGCTTGGCAGAGTAGGCCCTCTATCCTCATGCTTTCTCCTGCCTCTTCTCCCAGGCTGTGGTGGCTACTTACGTGACACCCAAGGGACATTCAGCAGCCCTTTCTACCCGGGCCACTACCCACCCAACATGGACTGCATGTGGGACATCGAGGTAGGAGCTGGGGCTGTGACTGGGAGAGAGCGAGGGAGAGAGAGAGGTGGGTGCTCCAGGCGGGGCAGAGGAAGGGAAGGCACCACTCTGGAGGGGCCCCATCCATGGAGGCCGCACGTCTGAGGCCTGTGGGCAGGGTGAGCCCTTCCCACTGCAGCTCAGCCCACACTCAGATGCCAGCTCCTCGACCAGAGACTTACTGGAGACCTTTGGTGGTCACTGACCCTCTGTGCTCCAGCTTGCCCTTGGGTAAAGTGTCAGAGGTACAGTCAGGGTGTGATCAGAGAGTGTGTGTGGAACACAGAACAAGCGCTTTTTCAGTGGCAGTGAGTTAAGAGGGTCGCACCTGTACGTGCCTCCCATGCCGTCCCAGAGAGCCGTCTCTTCTTTTCCTCAAAAATGCTGGGGGAGCTTTATTAGTAAAACTCCCTTTAGCTGGGCACAGTGGCTCACACCTGTAATCCCAGCCCTTTGGGGGCAGAGGGGCTTGAGGCTTGGAGTTGGAGAGCAGTCTGGGCAACACAGTGAGACCCCTTTCCCTATAAAAATTAGAAAAATTGGCCAGTCATCGCAGCATGCTTCTGTAGTCCCACTCGTTTGCACCCAGGAGTGCAAGGTTGCAGGGGGCTGTGATCGTGCCAGTGCGCTCCAGCCCGGTGACAGGGCGAGACCCTGTCTGTAGACAGCAGCTTCTTCAGTAATGAACAGTGTCCCTCCTTCCTTGGTAATGTCTCCCCCACCTCCATGTGATCCCCCTGGGCATGTGACATCCTGGGGTTAAGGGAAGAGGGAAGGAGCCACAGATCCCAGCAGCACCCCTCTCCCCAGGTGCCCAACAACCAAAACGTGAAGCTGCGCTTCAAAGTCTTCTACCTGCTGGAGCCCAACGTGCCACTGGGTACCTGCCTCAAGGACTATGTGGAGATCAACGGGGAGAAGTGAGCCCCCAGGAGTCTGGGGGGGGGTGTCCCGTGAACACCCAGTGCCAGCTGTGTACCTAGAGCTGTCCCGCTCACCCAGAGCCACCCCTGCAGGTACTGTGGAGAGAAGCCCCAGTTTGTGGTCACCAGCAGGAGCAACAAGATCACAGTTCGCTTCCATTCGGATCAATCCTACACCGACACCGGGTTCCTGGCTGAGTACCTCTCCTATGACTCCAGTGACCGTGAGTGCGCGTCGTTAGGGGCCTGTTCAGAGGACTGGGCCAAGAGGCATCGTCCACTTATCTCCTTAGCATCACCCTTTCTTGATTCTCAGATAGCGGAGAATGTGAGATGCTTATTGTTCTAGTAGCTTTTTGAGGACAAGGTGCTACTTTTAATGCATTTATCAAAGCAGACTAGTGGCAGCTGCTGGTGCGTGCTGTGCCATTCTGGGTTGAAGTCCCTGCGTGAGGCACCTGGAGCCTGACTGCTCCTCTCCGGAGTTCCTCTGGGCCACCTGTCCCTCTGGTTCTGTATTGCTGTGACTTTGATCTGTGTTTGTCTTTGTCTTTTTAGCACCTTTAGGGTTAATAGCGTACATTTTAGATATACGTACTATTAGAAAATACTGGTGGGGTATGAGGCACCAGCTCTTGCCTGTAATTGTAGCACTCTGGGAGGCCGAGGTGGGAGGATCACTTGAGCTCAGGAGCTTGAGATTAGTTTGAGCAACAGCGAGACCCTGTCTTTACTAAAAAAAAAAAAAGAAAGAAAGAAAGAAAAACTAGACAGGTGTTGGGGGGGGGGGTTGCCTATAGTCCCAGCTACTCAGGAGGCTGAGGCAGGAGGATTGCTTGAACCCAGTAGTCTGATGGTGCTATAAACTAGGATGACGCCACAGCACTCTAGCCTGGGCAATAGAGTGAGAGTCTGTCTCAAACAAATAAACAAATAAATGCTATTGGCTTTGTGAACAGCAGTTCTTACATAACGATTTTCTAATTTCAACCTTGTGTCATAAGAATAACTTTTTGAAAGATACTTTAACTGAACTTAGGAATCCAAATTTAAGGTAAAATTCAGTTGCTTGACTTACCACCAAAAGTATAATTAAATGAACAAATACCTTTGACCTAAGCGCTTAACCCGTAACTGAAGCGTAGCTGTGGGTAGGCGGCGAGAGTGGTTGCCTCACAGCTCTGTCACCTGCCCAATGACAGCAGTGTCCTAGATCTCCTGACTTCAGAAACATTGAAATGTGGAAAATACTTCTATCCTAGAATGAACAAAATAGCAGATGTCATGTACATTTGGATAGGACAAGGTGCACCATTGGCCTGCTGAGCCACTGGGCTGCTGCCCTGTCACAGAGGCTCCTGGCAGCCCAGGACAGCCAGGCAGTAGGAGGGCCTGAAAGCCCTGTCCACCTCCGTGCACTGTGCCCACAGCTTCCCAGGCTGTGGCCATCAGTGGTGAGGAGGGACCCCAACCAGCACAGGCTGGAGGCTCCTACACCTGCCCTCAGCACGTAGACTGCTGGTGTAGGAAGCCCCTCACCAAAGCTCAGCAACCCCGGTCCCCACCCTTTGTGTTTGTGGCTGGGTCCTCAGTGTGGCTGTGAGGCTGGCCTGAGGGAGGGAGGCAGGTGGCTGCGTGCACCTCAGCCTGCCCTGTGCCCTGCAGCCTGCCCGGGGCAGTTCACGTGCAACACCGGGCGCTGTATCAAGAAGGAACTGCGCTGTGACGGCTGGGCTGACTGCACCGACTTCAGCGACGAGCTGCACTGCAGTGAGTGGGGCTGGGAGCCCTGGGCTGTCCCCACCTGCCCATCCTGGGTCCTGTGGCTTGCACCACTGACCCCCATGGCGGGGAGGCCTGAGGTGGCGGGTGGGTGTTCTCACGCTGCTGTGGAGACACCTGGCCCTTCCTTGCTTTCTGCCTTTGGAGATCTTTGCCTCCATGGCAGCAGGCAGTGGGTGTCTTGGAAGTGTCAACATCAGTTCTGCAGCCAGTGTTGGAGGGAGCTCCAGGTGGCCCAGACAGCTCTGTGGTTGCCCTGAGCCTCTGCTCTCACCCTGCTCCCTGCTGTAGAGTGCAATGCCTCCCACCAGTTCACGTGCAAGAACAAGTTCTGCAAGCCCCTCTTCTGGCTCTGTGATGGCATGAATGACTGTGGGGACAACAGTGATGAGCTGATGTGCAGTGAGTGCCTGTGGTGGGGGGCAGGGAGTGTGGGGGGCAGGGCAGACCTGGGTGCAGAGAGTGCCGGGGGCAGGGCAGGCCTGGACTTCCCTGCTAGGCCAGGTGGGCAGGGGCAGGTCTTTAAAGCCTTGTGTGTCCCCAGCTTGTCCCGACCAGACTTTCAAATGCTCCAATGGGAAGTGCCTCCCGAAGAGCCAGCAGTGTGATGGGAAGGACAACTGTGGGGACGGGTCAGACGAGGCCTCCTGTGAGAGTGGTGAGGCCCAGCCCTGCCCACATCCTGCTGGGGGCCTTTTCTCCTAGTGAAGCTGCTCCCCTCCCGGGAGCTGCCATGGAAGCGCACCCAGAGTGTAACAAACACAGACCACCTGTTGTGTTCAGTGTGCCGAGAAAGGGCGTCAGATGGGGGAGAATCTTCCAAGAAGCTGGAGGGACACTGGGCCTGGGTGAGGACGTCAGGTGGGTGGGACCCAGGGTGCTGTCTGGGGGGCAGCACTGGCCTCAGCTTCTGGTCGGTGCTGCAGATCAAAGCTCTTCCCCGTGTCTTCCTTGAACAGGGAGAGTCGTCTCTTGCACCAAACACACCTACCGCTGTCACAATGGGCTCTGTGTGAACAAGGGCAACCCCGAGTGTGATGGGACAACGGACTGTAGTGACGGCTCGGATGAGAAGGACTGTGGTGAGCAGGGGCCCTGAGTGTGGTCATGCAGCTCGCTCACTGTGCAAGGCACCCACCTGAGGGCACGCCGTGAGACAGCAGTTCTACAGCTCCATCACCCAGCTCTGTGCCGGGTGAGAGGGTGTATCTCCTGGAGGAAAGGAGGCTTTGCCAGTTGGCACAAAGACACTGCCCCACAGGCTAGCTGCGGTCCTGGAGAGAGGCCTGGGGCAGCCAGCATGTCCTCCCCTCTGGTCCCTGTCTGGGGTGCTGGCTTACCTCTACTCTGTAGATACGGCATGGGGGAGAGGCCGGAGCAGAGCAGCCCGGCTTGCCTAAGCACTGGACAGGGTTTCACCCTTGCCCACCCGTGGTTAAATCTGCAACCTCTGTGTGCTTCTGAAGTACGAGGCCACAGGTTAAATTTGAGAACAGCTGCAGCTATTCTGTGACTTCATGTCACCCATGTGTTCTGCAAGCTGTGCCCTTCAGCATTCAGTGAGGACATCCAGGCAAATGACACACAAATCTACAGGCCCCTCGCCATATTTATGTAGGATGGAGCGTGAGGGCTTTGAACTGGGGAGAAGAGGGGACAGGTGGGATCAGAGGGTCTGTGATGCTTCGAGATAGTTGTGGGGTCTCTTACGTGGTGCCTGCTCCAGCAGGACTGTGCACACCAAAAGGTGACTACCCTGAGCAGGGTCTTGCTGCACCTGGTGTGTGTCCCCGGGTTGGTGCCCCCACCCTGACTCTCTGTCCTGTGGTTCTCTGCCTCCCCTGCAGACTGCGGGCTGCGGTCATTCACCAAACAGGCTCGGGTTGTTGGGGGCGTGGATGCAGAAGTAGGAGAGTGGCCCTGGCAGGTGAGCCTGCATGCCCGGGGCCAGGGCCACGTCTGTGGGGCCTCACTCATCTCTCCCAGCTGGCTGGTGTCTGCAGCTCACTGCTTCATTGATGAGAAAGGATTCAGGTGGGTTGCTGGGTGTGCAGCAGAGAGTGTCTGTGCGTCATGCCAGGTGGGCTGGCTAGCAGGCAGATATCCCAGGACAGGGCTTAGTAATAGGAATAATCAAAACTCACTGTCTTTAGGTACCCGCTCTCCTAACAACTTCCCTAACAAGTGAGGCAGATCTGATTATATCCTCATTTTACAGAAACTGAGGATCAGAGAAGTGAAGACATTTGCTTGTGATTACACAGCTGTTGAGTAGCAGAGTCAGACCAGAGCACAGGTGTGTTGATTTCGAGCCTGTGCAATTAGCTTCTGCTATGCTCAACTCAGGATGGGATAAGACCCAGTGCATGTAGTTAGAGTTCTGCCCAAGAGACTTTGGGGAGCATCTTTATGATCAGGGTGTCTAAACTGAGGGCAGAGGGGAGGGTGTTTGTCAGCTGGGCCAGGGGGCTCAGACCTTCCTTGTGTGTGGGGGCAGGGGTCAAGTTACCCTGAAGACCTTGCTGAATCATCACGTGAGGCATTGCCAAGAGGGGGTCTGATGTGCCGAGAGCATCCACAGTCTGGCTTCAGACTCTGGACTGTGACAGACAAACATATTAGCTGTGTGATCCTGGACAAGTTACTTAACTCCCAGTGCCTGAGTCCTCATCTTAAAGGGTAGCCTTCCTTTGCAGGGTGCTTGGGGGATAAACAGACTTACTGCATCAGCACTGGGAAGACCTCTGCCTGAGTGCTAGCCATGCCCAGCTGCTGCAGCCCATGAGGGTCACCGAGGGGCATCTCCATGGCTACATCTTCTTTTTTACTAATTTTTTTTTTTTTTTGGAGACAGAGTCTTACTTTGTTACCCTCGATAGAGTGCTGTGGTGTCATAGGTCACAGCAACCTCAAACTCTTGGGCTCACGTGAGTCTCTTGCCTCAGCTTCCTGAGTAGCTGGGGCTATTTTTAGAAATGGGGTCTCGCTCTGGCTCAGGCTGATCTCCAAGTCCTGAGCTCAAGCACTCCACCTGGCTCGGCCTTCCAGAGTGCTAGGATTACAGGCATGAGCCAACATTTTCTGGGTTTTTTTTTTGTTTTTTTTTTGAGACAGAGCCTTAAGCTG
Organism: Loris lydekkerianus; assembly: GCA_963574355.1. NCBI lineage: Eukaryota > Metazoa > Chordata > Mammalia > Primates > Lorisidae > Loris > Loris lydekkerianus. The sequence goes on from CAUYPK010122102.1 coordinate 19,283, forward strand.
TCGCCTGGGTAGAGTGCTGTGACAATCACAGCTCACAGCAACCTCCAACTCCTGGGCTCAAGCAATTCTCCTGCCTCTGCCTCCCAAGAAGCCGGGACTACAGGCGCCCACCATAACGCCCGGCTATTTTTTGGTTGCAGTCATCATTGTTGTTTGGTGGGCCCAGGCTGGATTTGAACCCGCCAGCTCAGGTGTATGTGGCTGGTGCCTTAGCCCCTTAAGCCACAAGCGCCGAGCCAACATTTTCTGTTTTAAAGGTACATTTGCAATGTTTTATTTTGAAATTTTTTTTTTTTGAGACAGAGTCTCACTCTGTTACTGTGGGTAGAGTGCTGTGACATCATCACCGCTCACAACAACCTTAGACTCCTGGGCTCAAGTGATCCTCCTACCTCAGCCTCCCAAGTGGCTGAGACTACAGGTGTCTGCTACTATGCCCAGCTAGTTTTTCTATTTTCAGTAGAGATGGGGTCTCATTCTTGCTCAGGCTAGTCTCAAACTCCTGAGCTCAAGCAATCCACCCACCTCACCCTCCCTGAGTCCTAGAATTACTGAGGTGAGGTACCACACCTAGCCTTTGAAAATTTGTCAAACCTACAAAAGTCTTGCAAATACAATGAAACCATAAACAAACAAACAAAAAACTAGTACAGTGAGCACCTTACACACCTTATCTGCATTACTAATTGTTGCACCTGCCACATTTGTTTATTCCTTTCTCCTTGCACACACACACATTCTTTTGGGAACCATTTCCAAGTCTGGCACAGCTGTGTGATCTGTCTCCCTAAGGGCTTTCAGCCTGGGTCTCTCGAGAACAAAGGCATTCTCCCATATAACCACAGTACGGGGGTCACATTCAGAACCGGTGGCACTGACAAAGCAAGCATGCTGTCCACACTCACATGTTCCCCAGTTGTCCCCAGAGTGTTCTTTACAGCTTTAAAAAAAAAAATTATAGGAGCTACTTGGGAAGCTGAGACAAGAGTATTGATTGAGCCTAAGAATTTGAGGTTGCCATGAGCTATGGTGCCACAGCACACTATCCAGGGTGACAAAATAAGACTGTCTCAAAAAAAAATAATAATAATTCTAGGATCTAGTCAAGGGTCATGCCTTATATTTCTTTCTCTCTTTCTTTCTTTCTTTCTTTTTTTTTTTGCAGTTTTTGGCCAGGGTGGCTTTGAACCTGCCACCTCCCGTATATGGGGCTGGTGCCCTACTCCTTGAGCCACAGGCATCACTCTGCATACCTTATATTTCATGATTAGCTTTCTTTAGTCTCTGTTTAGTCTACAGTAGTTCCTCCAAACCTTTTATTCTTTGGCCTCTTAATGATAAACACTACACAGGTGCTGTGGCAGCCTTCTCAGGAAGCATGTGGTCGTGGGGATGGTTGGAGAGGGGCCTGAGTACCTGGTGCAGTGGGGTCCACTGGGTTTCTCCTCGGTTATTAGTGGGATTTTCCCCCTTGGTTATAATGCCTTGGCTTGGGTGCTACTTTGAATGAAAATGAATGTCTGGTTCTCCACAGTCTTCTACCCAGTGGCTGAATCATGCACTGTTGAGGAGTCTTGCATATGCTGAGCATTGGTTGGCAGGCAGGTGCAAATGGGCTTGTTACTGTATCTTCTTCTGTAGTTAATCCCTCCCCCCCAAGATGTGGTGCCTCGCACCTGTAATCCCACACTTTGGGGGGCAGAGATGAAAGGATTGCTTGAGGCCAAGAGTTTGAGACTGACCAGCCTGAGCAATACATTATGATTCTGTGTCTACAGAAAATAAATTAAAAAAAAAAAAAAAGCTTTCCAGCCAGGCATGGTGGCTCATATCTGTAATCCCAGCTGAGGTGGGTAGATTTCCTGAGTTCAGAAGTTTGAGACCAGTCTGAGCCAGGGCAAGACCCTATCTCTAAAAACATAACACAACCAGGCATTGTGGTAGGCACCTGTAGTCCTGGCTACTTGGGAGGCTGAGGCAAGAGGATTGCTTAAAGTTTAAGAGTTTGTGGTTGCTGTGAGCTATGACACCATGGCACTCTACCCAGGGTGACAGAGTGAGACTGTCAAAAAAAAAAAAAAAAAAGCAAAACTAGTGGGGCGTACTGGTGGGTGCCTTTAGTCCAAGCAACTTGGGAGGCTGAGGCAAGATGATTTCTCAAGTCTAGGAATTTGAGGTTGCTGTGAGTTAATGATGCCACGGCATTCTTCCCAGGGTGACAGAGTAAGATTCTGTCTCAAAAAAAGAAAGAAAGAAAAAAGAATAGCTTTCCTTCTCCCCTCATATAATTTTTTTTTTTTTTAATTTCAGAATAATATGAGGATACAGACATTAGGCTACACTGTTTGCATTTGCAAGGGAAGTAGAAGCTGCAGCCGTGCCCCTCCCCAAGTGCACCAGATGCCTCCACTCTTAAACTTTTTTGAAATTACATTTCAGAGTCAGGTGGACTGCTGCATCCCCCAACCCTGCTTTATTCTGAGTGTGTAAATAGCTTCGCCCTGTTGCTGGGACACTATTTTGGTGTTCACGTTAGCCTGACTTTAACCAGCCAGGGCTGTGTCAGGCTGGCTGCTCACTTCCTGCAGAAGCAGAAGGTTTCAGGTTCACCCTACAGCCCCTGCCCCAGATCTGACATCAGTCATTTTCTCCAGGGAACCTTGGCTCATTTCAGTAGAGAAGGGCCAAGTTCTTGGTGCTATTGGGGAGAGCATTGCTTTTAGGCAAATTTTAAAAATCCTGCAGTTTTCCTGATAACCTCAGATCCCTCCCGTGTCTGTGTCCCCCCTCCCACACTGTGAGGTGGCTCCTGGCAAGATGTGTCCCTTTACTTCTTAACTCCCTCCTGTGCACACCATAGTTTCAGAATCCTTAAACCTATTCTCCTGCCAACAACAAACAGTAGATAAAACTCCATATATTTTTCGATTCATTTCAGTCTTAGGATCTATCCTGCTGTGTTCAAAAATTATTCAGATTGATTTTTGTGTTATTCCTTCTGTGAAAGACCAAGTTCATAAGATAACTATTTTTTGGTGACCAGATTGAAAGTGTATTCAAAGAGGGCGGAAAAAGAGGTCAAGAAGGGTTTATGGCTGCAGCGGGAGGTGCGGAGTGAGGTTTCCAGGGGGGCTGGTCTGTGCGGGGCAGCCTGGCCCGGTCCTCGCCTGCCCGCGCGCACCGCCCGGGTCCTCGGTCAGCCTCACCGTGTCCTCCGCCCAGGTACTCGGACCCCACGCAGTGGACGGCCTTCCTGGGGCTGCACGACCAGAGCGAGCGCGGCGTCTCCGGGGTGCAGGAGCTCAGCCTCAAGCGCATCATCCGCCACCCCTCCTTCAACGACTTCACCTTTGACTACGACCTGGCGCTGCTGGAGCTGGAGCAGCCCGCCGAGTACAGCGCCGTGGTGCGGGCCATCTGCCTGCCTGATGCCTCCCATGACTTCCCTGCGGGCAAGGCCATCTGGGTCACAGGCTGGGGACACACCCAGCAGGGAGGTGAGCTCCGGGCGCCGCTGGGCGGCTGCTCAGGGCGTGGGTGCGCAGGTTGTGTGGGTTGGGCAGCCCAGGTACCCAGCCATGCCTGCCGGCCTCTGCGCTGGTGACTTGCCCACCTCCTGTCCCTCTGCCTGGCAGGACAAGGCTGTCCGGGGTGGAGGAGGCATCTTTGCCCCTTGGGTACCTGAGTGGCCCTGGGTGAGGGGCTTAAACGCTCTTGGCTTTGTCTCTGCAACTGCAAAGTAAAGATAAAAACACCTTCCCAGACAGCCCTCTGTTACTTAGGGAGGCCTCCAAAGCAGTGCCTGGGTCACACCCTGTCATGGGATTAATTGGTAAATGCTAGATCAGAAATAAAAGTAACACACCGCGGACAAGGTGGAGAGGATAGAGAGGAAAAAGAGCGCGGCCGAGTGGCCCGCGCTGCCGCCCTGACACACAGCTGGGGGCAGTTGTGGCATTTGGGCCCCGTGCGTCTGTTTGCTGGCCGCTGGTCACCCATGTCTTGTGGTCTCGCGCCACCTGACGGGTCTGCAGGGTCTGCAGCTCGCCCTCGCTGCTGCGGGGCAGGTGCGGGTCGGTCCCCTAACCCGGGTGTGCAGCCCACCCTCAGCCCTCCCTCCCTGTCCGCAGGGAGCGCGGCGCTGATCCTGCAAAAGGGCGAGATCCGCGTCATCAACCAGACCACCTGCGAGCAGCTGCTCCCGCAGCAGATCACGCCGCGCATGATGTGCGTGGGCTTCCTCAGCGGCGGTGTGGACGCCTGCCAGGTGCGGGGTGCGGGTGCGGGTGCGGGGCTCGGGAGGGCAGGGGGCAGCCGGGCGCGACAAGGGCCTGGGCTCACCACGGGTGCGTCTCCTCAGGGCGACTCCGGGGGTCCCCTGTCCAGCGTGGAGGACGGAGGGCGGATCTTCCAGGCCGGCGTGGTGAGCTGGGGCGAGGGCTGCGCGCAGAGGAACAAGCCGGGCGTGTACACCAAGCTCTCCGTGTTTCGGGACTGGATCAAAGAGCAAACCGGGGTGTAGGGGAAGGCCCTGCCCGCACCAACGTGTGCATTTTGAGGGCCACCTGGACAAAGCACCTGCAGGCTGCCCACTGGACAGGCTGACAAGCAGGCCTGCAGGCTGACGATTGGACTTATGACCACATCCGTGCCTGGGCCCCAGAACCCAGACTGAACTGCACCACCCGGGCGGGGTCTGCCTGGACAGCCTCACCCCCCCACCCACCCTGCACACGGAGGCTGGGGGTGATGGGGGGAGGACGCTGGTGGTGCTGGTGGCCCACCTGGGGACAGAGGTTTGAAGACAGAACCCCCCTCCAGCCCCACGCTGTGCAGAGGCTCTTCCTGAGACCTGCTTCCTCTGTCCACCGAATGCCTGGACTGTGGCTCTGAGCTCTGGGGAGGGACAGGGATACGAGGGACATGCCCTTCAGGAAAGACTGGAGAAGTTTCACCAGCCCCCAAGCTGGGCTTGAATGCATGCGTTTATTTGTGTGTGTGAGTAAAACATTTTATTTCTTTTTAAGTATTTTTTTTCCTTACTAGATTTGGGGCCATCTTTCCCCTTCCTTTTAGCTCACAGGGTGTCCATAAAGTCCTACAGAGGGAAACATGGGCAACTGCAGCTAAATATTCCTTTATTTATAAAATATTCATTACAGAATTCTACCAAATATTTACAAAATATTCTCTACCTATTGGCTACCTCTTTGTAAAATTCTGTAAAGAATATTTTGTAACACCTGCGGTGCATCTTACAAGGGTGAAACTTAGTAAATGTAGAATGTAAATGTCTTAACACAACTAAGAAAATGCCAGGAAGGTTATGTTAACCAGTTTGATGAAAATGTGTCAAACGGTCTATAAAACCAGTGTATGGTGCCCCATGATCGCATTAATGTACACAGCTATGATTTAATTTAAAAATATATTTTATAAATAAAGGTGTATTTAGTTACAATCTCCATGTATCCCTACATAAGGCGACTTTATTGGACTTCTGGGATACCCCACATTTGCACGAAACTGTACTCAAGTACCCCTCAGCACAGATGCTAGAGTGGGGCTGAGCGGGGCCCACAGTTTCCTACCTCCTTCTCCAGGCCAGCAAGGAGCCACATTCCTGCCCTTACCTGTAGCTTGAGAGACCAGGGGCCTGGTGCCCCGAGAGGAGGCCCACTCAGGCTGGCCAGGAGTCTGGTGCAGAGGCTTGTGGGGAGGTGATGTGGCTGCTGCCCAGGCCTGGGGCCAGCCTAGGAGGGGGAGGAGGTGTGGCTTGCTTTCTGTGGGGAGTGGTCACCTGAGCACAGACACGAGACTGTGCAAACCCCAGCTGTCCAGCCTGGGCCGAGTGGATGGGTCCTGAGGCCTTGCAGGAAAAGTGCTGCCTTGCTTAAGGGCACCCATATGCCCCCTGCCATCCACCATGATTTTTACTTATTAAAATACCCTCTTTCTCGGGCAGTGCCTGTGGCTCAAAGGAGTAGGGTGCCAGCCCCATATGCTGGAGGTGGTGGGTTCAAACCCAGCCCCCGCCAAAAACTGCAAAAAAGAAAATATATATATATGTGTGTTCTCTCTTTGCTTGGGGTGGGCCAGAGGGCAGTGTCAGAGGTCTGGGGAGGAATTAGGGAGCTTTTGAAGGGAGTTTTGAGGGCTTGTATGTTGAGGCACCACACGTGCTGGGGAGAGGCTGTGCCTACAGAGGAATCACATGGCTGGGTCCTGTGGCCTCTGCTCATCCCTGTATCCCTGGGTCAGGCCTGTTTCTAGAAGATGCTCATAGGTAATTGTTGAAGGAGTGGTCTTTGCTCTCCATGACTACGGAAACAAAGTGGAGGAAAGGAAACTGCCTGCTGGGGGCAATCCAGCAAGCCTTCTCCAAGGCGGTGGGGTTTGAACTGCCTGCCTGAGTGTTTCACCCTCTTGAGGAAATAAAGGTTTTGTCTGGAACCTGTGCAAGCATTCCTGTTGAATGCTTTCCCAGGGGAGGGAAAGACTTATCTGTTCTTATCAAGGTGTGAGGTATGAGAAGTAGAATGAAGACACCAAAAAACTGCAGACCGTACCATGTTGTAAATATCATTCCTTTTCTTCTTGACGTGGTCACTCCCTCCTGATTGCATTGGTCAGACGTGTCCCAGTGCAGGTGCTGAGCCAGAGACGACATTAAATCAAGGGATTTCATGTGGCTCATGGGAGACTTGGTTCTTTGGTGTGTGTAAACCTGGGTGGCCAGGGCATAGCCCAGGTGTAGATATGGTTGCCCACACAGTGGGGTTCAGCGTGGCCACCCACAGCACCCTCATTCTCCACTGTGGCCTGACACTTGTCTTGACAAGTCACTCCCCTGGGTCAACGGGTAGGCAGGAGACGTCCCTGTAAAGGTGCCGTGTTCCCAAATGGCAGTGCCTCTCTCCCATTCTGCCCTAGGTTAATGGGGTTCATCAGACTCAGTTCCCCACCTGGGCAGTTGAAAGGCACAGATGGTTAGTCTTTCAGAGTCACCCCACCCTTTCAAGGACTCTCAGCGGGAGGTTTAGGGTGGGGACTGGGTGTGCAATCTGTGACAGGTCCCTGGGCAACAGTGTCGGTTCCCCTGGGACTCAGGTGTATCACTCAGACCTCCTAGATCAGAAACTAGGGTGGGGGGAATCAGTGGTCTGAGCTCTGCGAGGTCTTCCAGGTGATTCTAATGCAGGGGGAAGTTTAGGAAGTACTGTCGCCATTTCAAGTGTGTTGATGTGGAGAGCTGCTGGCATCACCATCCAGTGAACTGCAGTTTGCAGGCGTATCCTTGGCCCTGGGGTCCTGGTGAGATTCCGGCTGAATTTAGACAAGCATTTGATCCTTGGAAAATCAGTGGAGTGTGAATTCCATTAAAAAGATTATGGAGGCTGGGCATAGGGCTACTTGGAAGGCTGAGGCGGGAGCATCACTTAAGACCGGAAGTATGAGGTTGCTGTGGAGCTATAAATTCTGGAACCAAGTCGCTTTCAACTGGGAGCAGAAGAGTAGGCTAGAATCCGTAACCAGAGGTGAGTTGCACTGAGATTGCTGATTGCACTAGTGAAGAGAGACGTGACTGGTACAGAGGTGATGAGCTTCGGCCAGAGGCCTGCATGGGCTCTGTGATCTGCCTTGTTCCCACGCAGATGGGTGAGGCTGCAGCTGGGGACTGGAGACTGGAAAGAGGGGTGATGGGGCAAGTCTGGGGGCAGGACCCCCATGCACAGTGGCCCTGGCAGCCCAGGGAGAGAGCGCACACTGTGGTTGGGCCCCTTGATCTCACTGCACCCGGGGGAGTCTTTTCTGCTGACTGACTCGATCTCAGTGCACCCCGGGGAGTCTTTCCTGCTGACTGATTCAGAATTTTTGTGGCTGGGATCTGGAGAAATCTTGTGAGGATCCATCTCTCTGGTTTCCCCAAACTACTTTGTATCTCAATTTTTTAGCTACCAATCAAAACCGTGTAGTTTAATGAAGGCTTAACTCAGGGGTCCTGCTCATTGTAGCCACAAGAATTCTGACCCCGACCTACATTCCGCAAAAATCAGCGATTGGGATTGCTTATGACCGACTTTGTGGAAGAGATAAGGTTTCAAATCCCGGCTGGGTTTGGAGGTCTGAGCCTCGCGCCCTGGGCCCCGGGGCGCCGTTGTTCTGGCTGCTGGCCACACGGTGGCGGTGTTGGGCCGTGCACCGCGCCACCCGGGTGTCCGCTCTCCCGGGGCCGCCTGCTGCTGCTTCGCGTCGCCTGCCAGTGCGGTGCGGCCGGTGCCCAGCAGCAGGTCTTCCTCCATCAGTCCTCCAGCCCTTTAACGCCCCCCATCCGTGCCCCCAGTCTGGTGGCAGAACCTGCTGGCACGCAGGCGTGGGGACTTGGAGGGCAACACATTCCCAGTGCCGATGGGATTGGGGCTGAGAACAGGGAGGTGACCTGTGGGCAGAGGTGGGTGTTGTCTCTGGAAGCAAGCAAGCAGGTGTGAAACGTTATCCCAGGAGACAATTGCACGGGAGACAGCTATGCCAGGTCACCAGCACCACATCGGGGGTGCCAGTTCATACACAGGTATTTGGGGAGCAGAGTTGGGAGTGTGTGTGTGTTGGGGATTGACATCCTCAGATTCCCTAGTCTGGGAATAAACCATTTGGAATATGCCACAAGAACTTGACCTGGAGGCACCACCAGGTCCTCTTGTGCCTCCCCAGGGCCAGCCGAGGTGCCTGCAGACTCTAAGCTGCATGTAACCCAGTACTTTTTCACTTTTCCAGGTATGGGATGTGTGCACGTGTCTGCGCGCCTGTGTGTGTGTTGCTCACCTACATCCACACATGAGGGGAATTGGATCTTCTAACCAGTGATTCTCAGTCATCTGAGTTGCTTGAGCTGTGAAATGGCAGGAGAAACTCAGGCCCAGTATGGCCAACATTTAATGAAAAACATGCCTCCGTGTTCCAAGGTCTTCATGGGTCCTGTTTCATTAAAAACTCACAACAACCTTATGACCATTCCCATCGCACAGATAGAAAACTAAGAAAACAATCAGGGGTCCTCAAACTGCACAGGCCACATGAGGCGGTATGATTGTATTTGTTCCCGTTTTGTTTTTTTACTCCAAAATAAGATATGTGCAGTGTGTATAGGAATTTGTTCATAGTTTGTTTTTTAACTATAGTCCAGCCCTCCAACGGTCTGAGGGACAGTGAACTGGCCCCCTGTTTAAGAAGTTTAAGGACTCCTGGAAATGATGCATGCCAAGTCCCACAGACCTGAACGCCAGGACTCCAGCACCGGGCTGCCTGGGCCGTGGACGTCTGTCCCACCACACACTGTCTGTCATTCACGAGCCATCACTACTATGTATACAGAAAGCTAATTTTAACATGTAGACTGAAGGTAGGTCTTACTCTTAGTATAAAAGACAGTTTTCGAGATGCTTTAATTTTTGTGCAAACGGACTGTCTCAGAGCAGCAGATACACATGGACCAGAATTTTGGAACCATTCCTCTAAGCTTGAGTCTCCCTTTCTTTTTGGAATCCTGGGAAACCTCCCAGAGAGACCTGCTGGTGCTGGAAGACCCACTTCCTGGGCTGGGGTTTGCTCTAGGTAGGCTGTGAACTGATCGCCATCTGCTGTACCAGCCTAGGTGGAGCAGACGTCACTCCTTGTTGGGTCCCGGGGATCCACCTAGCCAGAGGGAGGGTGATTTTCATTAGTCATGATATCATCTCAATTTGCTCATTAAGGATGGCTGGTCAGGGCAAGGAAGAAGGGAGAGTTGGTTGGAAGGAGGTAGGGACAAAATGTACCTCAGGCCAGCCACCAGAGGGCGGTGATGCCTAAGTCCAAAGCAGGAATGGGGATATTTCTCACCTGGTTTTATATCTTGGGACTGCCTACAACGGGGTTCAAACCACTCTCCCACAGAGGTCAAGCTGGGCATTGACAACAGGGTCTATGGGGGTGGCACAGGCTCCCACAAGCCACTGCCAGTAGGTGCCAGCAGGGGGATGGGCCTGGCTCTACTCCCGGGCACTGTGTCCCATCATTTTCACAGGTGGGCTGTTTGCAGCCCTGGGGGTTGGTGCCTGTGTCACGCTAATTGCTTCCATGACCTACAGTGAGGACACTATCCGGATGAAGAAATCCTAACTCTTTAGATTGCAAGCCTGACACTGCTTCTGTCTCTTTTCTTCTCCAGGAGACTGTCCACCCCCGAGTTCCAGCATCCTGAGCCTGCTGCTTGGAGACCGTGTGTTCATTCTATTCTTTCCACTCACCTCGGGTGGTTTCCTAAAAAGCCCCTGTCCGGAGCTGTTTCCAGGCACAGATGGAGTCAACTCCATTATCTGTCTGTTCCACTGTCACAGAATCTTTCTGTAGGAGGGAATGTGTGTATTTTCCTGGGATGTGAACCTAACTTTCCCCTTCCCACATGCTGCCCTCACCCTGGAGGTTATCACTGTTTCCCCTCCACACCCCCGTGATCAGGGATAGCTCTGTCTCTGTGCCAGGCCTCTCTGGAACCTCACATGGTCTTGTTTGACTCAATAGGGGAATTCTTCCATCCCAGCCTGTGCTTTTTTTCCACAGAGCTACAAGATCACGGTGTGGGGGCAGGGTGGGGAGAGGGACCAGGTCTACCAGGGAAGGAGGGAGAAGATCTCACTGTCCACACACAAGTACCATCAGAGAACAGTTCCCCAAACACGCAGGGCTCCCGTCATGTCTCTGCAGTTCATAATCAAACTACTGTCCAAATACCCAAGGAAGACAAACAGGCAAAAGAAACATACAGGGGCGGCGCCTATGGCTCAAAGGAGTAGGGCACCAGCCCTATATGCCGAAGGTGGTGGGTTCAAACCCAGCCCCAGCCCAAAACTGCAAACAAACACACAAAAAAAATATAGCTACAGACTAGGAAAAAAAGTAAAATCTATGAAAATCTGTTTGAAACATGCAACTTGTGAAAATTGGGCAACATGTATATTTTTTTGAGCCAGGGGAAGGGCTAAGAGGAGGAGCATTTGTTAATTCAGCAGATCTGTGAATGGCGGGAGTGGTGTGGAAAGGTGCTTTGCTGGTTGGGAGGAAGCAGGGTCCTGAAGGCATCTGAGAGCCGGGAGGAAGGTCACATTCCCAGGAGGGAGCCGGGGATAGAGGTCACATTCCCAGGGAGTGAGGTTGTCTGGTCTGGCTGCCCAGACTGGGCTGAGTGAGGGAAAGCAGTGTCTCTGCTCAGGCCTTTTCAGGTATCTGCAAGGACTTTACTGTGACCCTTCGATTGCTTCTCGAGACAGCTGCTGTCCAAGGAGCACCCTTTTAAAACTGGAAGAATGCCATCGTCCTACCCCATAGTTGGGAAAAACTTTAAGTTCAAGGTCACCTAGATCAACCTCCAGTAAGGAATTAGCATCTGCCCCTAATCCTATGAGAACAGACAGGCTTCTGGGGGGTGGGTGGGTCTAGCTGTACCCCCACCCAGCTCTGCCACCTGCCCTTGCTGAGTGGGACAGGTGGTGGCTCAGATCTGAAAGATGGTCTGCCCCAACTATAAATAGCACATGTGAGTGACAACCAGCAGTGTGTTGGGTGTCTAGGATACGTCATCTCATCATCTTCATCCTGTAAAGTGGATTTTATCATACTCTGCTACACAGGAGGAAACTGAGGCTGGGAGTTGGTTCCATGAGCACCTTGCTCAAGGTTGCTCAGCAAGGGAAGGGGAGGCACGTGGCACAGAGGTTGGCCCCAAAGCCTGTGCCCTGCCTTTCCCAGCCCACGCATGCTCCACCTGGAGCTGAGATGCTGGGCCCAACACATCTCTAGCCAAGTAATAAAGTCACTGGCTTAGGCACATGTGGAAAAGGCCAAAATGAACTTTCACTAGCTGGGCTCTGAAATAGCTCCTTCAGCATTTCAAAATCGTAACCGTTCCCATTTCCTCGGTTACCCCCAGCAGCCCGGGCATTTCCTTTCCTCTGGGGGCCAAACCATCTGCTTTCTCTTACTCCTCTGCTCAGGGCATTGCGGACTGGAGGGAGAAAACGTTTCCTTGAGGTCTGGCCGGTGGGCAAGAGAGCGATGCGTTCCGTCCTCTGATTCAGAGGGTCATTCTGTGACCCTCATATTCCTCCCCTGAGCCACCTATTTCTGCTGAATGCTGCTTGGCTTAGCAGGAAGCTTGAGCAAAGGGGACAGAGGCCAAAAGTGATGGGGATACTCAGTATGGAGCCAGGACTGGAAAAGCAGGATGGACGGGGACCGAGCCCAGGAAATCCCCGGTGCTCAGATTTTCCCGCAAGCTGAATCTCTGAGAGGGACAGAAATATTTCTGCACTACCAGAGACAAGGGTTTTCACTAGCACTTGGGGGAACGTGAGCCAGAGCTGAAAGCACAATTGTATTTTGTTCTGTTTCAAAAGCTTTTGAGAAATAGTTTTCTTCGTTGGGTATTTAAACGAAAGCCTTTGATTTAGTTTTAAAAACATTTTGTAAGCTGCGTTGAGGGTGGACAAAGACGACCTGGGCTTCCGCCCGCGCCCGGCGGTTCCTCCCGGGAGGCAGCGGCAGGGGGCGCTCTCCCACCGCGCTGCCCACCGGCCGGCGAGGGTGGGGACGGCGGGGCAGGCGGGCCTCCCCGGGCCGGGCCCGCGCGGGCGATGCTGGACACCTGGGCCCGCTCCCCCGCCCGGCTGAGCAATGGCACGATTGTCAGGTGTTCGCAACACGCTGCGCCTCGCCGTGCCTGGGAGGGGCTGGGGGCGCTTTATTTAAAATCCCACAAGGCGAGACCCCGGCTCTACTAAAAAGAGAAAAGCTGGCAACTCCATCGAATCTCCCCCAGCTTGGCTAGCGCTTGGTGTGAACATGGCTGAAGAGCTGGAAAAGCAGCTCAAAGGGGTTAACGTTTTTAACCTTGGAGGAGGGAAGCTTTAGAGCGGTGAAGATTTGCAGACACCTTAGATGGAGTGCAGCCAAGCTCTGGAAAAGGTGACCCAGCGCCGCGGGGTCTTTCTACCCCTGAGCAGAGCGCGGGGCTCTCCAGAGAGCGACCTGGGCCTCTCCCAGCCTGCTCCAGCCCAGAAATCTGCAGAAGACTCTTGTGATTCCAGCCCCCAACACTCCCAGGCCACGGAGAGGAGGCCTGCTCCGCACATGCGCTGAGTCCATGTCCAGGTCTCACACTGGGGGGCTTTTTTTTTTTTTTTTTGAGACAGACTCTCAACGCGGTCGCACTGGGTAGAGTGTGTCTATATAGCTCACAGCGACCTCAAACTCTTGAGCTCAAGCGACCCTCTTGCCTCAGCTTCCCAAGCAGCTGGGAATACAGGTGCCCTCCACCATGCCAGCCACTTCAGCCTCCCAGAGTGCTAGGATTACAGCCAAGCCACGCCCGAGTCTTCTGAACCCTGTTAACACACAGCCTCTGAAGATTTTTTTCAATCTGGAAAGGTAAGAGTATTTGTTATTACACACTCCTGTTACCCTACATTCACCTGGCCCAGGCGAGTCTGAACTCTTCCACCTGACCTCCCAGATGCCTTCCATTCTCCTTGGGATCAGTGAACCTCGTGTTTGTGTGCCAGTCACTCTTGGGACTGCATCGTAGAGAGCTCCTGGCAGGCAAGGACCAAACCTTGGTGTCTACACTGAACAGGTTATACAACTTCTTATTTACCCACTGGGACAAGGCTCAAGTTTCAAGGTTCAGGAAATTGGTGCCAAGTGCTGTGTAGCTGGCAGCTGCTTCCCATGGAGACGAGCTTGCCGGGCAAAGCTGAGCTGCCGGTTTCCTTTGCTCTTGGCTTCACTCACCCCTGCGCCCCGCTCCCGACCTACACTTTCCAGAGGGAGAGGAACTGGAAAACCCAGGGCCACACACAAGAGCTGGGAAAAACGAATGCTTGTGGGTGGAAGGTCCTGGGGGAGAGAGACTCAGCAAACTGGAGAAATTCCTGGCACTACGCATGCCTGTAAACAGAGGCCAGGGGCTAGCCATGACAGTGGCAGTCACTGAGCCCGAGAGGCAAACGAAGAGGGCAATGGCAGGCTCTACCGGGCCACGTCGATTCCACTCCACACCAAGGGGCTCTCGGCTGCCTGGGCTTCAAGGGTGCGAGCTCAGGGCCCCACAGTCCTCCAGGGTCTGGCAGCAGTCTTGTGAGTGCGTATGACTAATGGTTGCCCCCTTACTGAACTGGGAAGGCCCGGTTCCGGGCTTTTCCTCCTCTCCACTGATAAGTTGTATGACAGTCTATGAGCCTGTGTATATAATATTTGCATGTTTTTAGGGCACTTACAGTGTGCAGGGTCAAGGTAGAACTCTGCTCCCAAACCAGTTTCTTTCTCTTAGAACCATGTCTGACAGTCTGGATCCATGTAGTGGACTGGAATTCTCATGGGTGTCACACATACACGCTCAGGGGTATTGGGGTGCTGTGGAACCCTGGTTCTGGAGAGAAATTACATACAAATGTGCTGGGCCATGTTGGGTACGAGTGGCTGAACTGCTGCTTCGGCTTCCTGTGCAAATGCACATTGCCTCCTGTTTAAATCTCATCCCCTTCCCCGGCTCTCCAGGGTAGCTATGCGTTATCTCCTCACCTGTGAGGAAGTTCTTAGGGAGGGGAGGTGGTCTTACAAAAGCCACTTCAAGCTTAGCAGATGGAAGAGGAGGCTGTTTGTGAAGGAAATCCTTGTGTGTTCATTCTGGAGTCCCCCTGTAGCAAGAGATGTGTCTGGATATTGGACAGGCAGAGGTCTTTTAAATGGCATTTTGAACTCCTACAGAAGCCACTATTTTTGATATAATGAGCTCTGCTCTTTATAAAAGAGATAAAACCTACAACCATGGCTAGCATCTGCCTCACCTTCAGAGCATCTTGGCCTGTGTTGTAAGAACAGGCTTCCTCCGAGCTAGCCCAGGGAAGAACGTGAGTGGTAACACCTCCTCCATGCTCAGTTTCTCTGCTGTTTCACGGTTTATTTTTTAATTTAATTATTTTTATTGTTAAATCATAGCTGTGTACATTAGTGCAATCAAGGGGTACAATGTGCTGCTTTCATATACAATCTGAAGTATTCTCATCAAACTGTTCAGTGTAGCCTTCATGGCATTTTCTTAGTTACTGTATTTAAGCATTTGTATTCTGCCTT
>CAUYPK010122111.1:0-39178 GCA_963574355.1 Loris lydekkerianus
ATCTGACATGTACCCTTGCAATATGCACCATAGGTGTGATCCCACCATTCACCCTCCCTAAATCTGACCTCCCCTCATTATTATTTTTTAAATGATAGTTTCTATTTTATTTATTTATGATTTTTTTTTTTTTTTGAGACAGAATCTCATGCTGTTGTTCTGGGTAGAGTGCCATAGTGTCATAGCTCACAGCAACCTCAAACTCTTGAGCTCAAGCAATCCTTTTGCCTCTGTTTTTCTACTTTTAGTAGAGATAAGGGTCTCACTTTTGCTCAGGGTGGTGTCTAACTCATGAGCTCAAGCAGTCCATGTGTCTCAGCCTCCTAGAGCACTGGGATTACAGGTGTGAGTCACCACACTAGGCCTATTTTGATATTATTTTAATCAATGGGAAATAAATCCTTTTAAAGAGGAATTCATGTTATCTTATGTTTTAACTTCATAAAAGCTTATCTTCATACTAACTTTAGACTGACTTAGACATAGGTTATTCCACATCAGTGATTTTAGCCATAAATCATGTTTTTCTCCACATTTCCCCAAGGCTTCTATAATAGCCTTTGCTATTTTACCTGCCCGTCATCCATTTATCAATTTTTTGGCTTTAGCATATTGATTTTTCCCTTGGAGAGATATCAATTTTAAGAATAGGTGCATGTCTTTTATTTCTCACATCAGTTAATTTAGTCTGCCTAGCTACAGCAGTTGGCTCAGGAATGTGCATGTGACCTAAGCTGAGCCAATGAAAGCTTTCCCTGGGACTTTTGCTGGGACTATTAAGATAGGGACATCTTGAGAGAATAACCTCTCAGAGAATGAATATCGAGGTAAGAAATAGAAAGAAGAGAGAAATAAGGTGGTGATGACATTTCTTGATCTCTTGTAATAGTAAAAGGTGATATTCTCTGGGCACTTACTATGTATAAGGCATTATTGTCAGCACTATTTTAATTCCAGTAAACTCCTTACACATAAGAGAAAGTTATAGACAGACTGTTTTTTATCTCTAACATGAACAATTTTGTACTTAAAAACAGTGTCCATTCACTCAAATATGCTGTGTAAAAGGAGAAAAAATATTTGCCTTCAAAACAAATTGAACTTTAGTGATAAACCTTTGAGTATTTTTGGCAAATAGACTGAAGTTGTGAGGACAAAGAAAAATAATTGACCTTTGATGGAGAAAAGTAATTTTGCTAAGAGACATATGAAAAGAGAAAATTAACTTAGTAATGATTTTTTCCATTCTTATTAATAAAATTTAAATACAGTGCTTTTAGGAAGCTTAATTGCTCTTTGGCTCCTAGAAAGAGTTTTGTGAAAGGGCAATGATTACTTATCAAAATGTTCAGCCAATATTTTCTCAGAAGAGGGATAATTTCATCTCCAGAAACTGTGTGTCTCAAGTTAATATCCACCCCTCATGTCTGAATGAATTCAGAGAGATGTCACAGAGGCTGCAAAAGGCTGGAAGAAATTAGGTTAATAGATGGATGCAGCTCTTCTTTCAAAGGGATATGAGCATTTGATCTTATTCGATTTATTTATGAGATGCTTACAAGAAACAATTAAGATAACCTCATAACTGGTCTTCTGGTCTCCAAAGACACCTCCTAAAAACACATATCTAAACACCAAAATTACAAATATACCCCTAACTAAATTCTTCCATGACTCATACTACCTACAGAACCAAATCTAGACTCCCCTTTACAATAAAAGTCTCTCTATAAGAGAGGTCCAATCAACCTTGCTATTCTCTTTCTCTGGCCGTCTCTATTTCTTCTCCTCTCTCTGTCACTCTCACATACACCCTATACATAGTCTCACACTAAAACACATACATGTATGGACACACACACATCTACACATACAATTAAACATGCACACAACTACACACATATGTCTACAAATATCAAATACCTACATATTTATACACAAGCCTTTACATAAACACACACCTACATACAGACATTCACACCTACTCAGACTCACATTATACATATACAGCCACTCATAGCTACATGCACAACTATACATGTATACATACTTAACATCCATGTGCACTCACCCCTCTACATATATGCTCATGCACACACAGACACACACACCCCACACTAAGCTACAACAATGCATATACTTTCAACAAAGCACCCTGAGCAGCACCCATTTTTCTACCTCACTCCCTTACAGGATTTCTTCTGCCTGGAATTTTTCTCCTTAACATCTCCCTCTACTGAAATCCTACCCACTGTTTTCAGGCCTAACTCAAATGCCAGTTCGCCCATGGAGACTCATTCTCCATCTGGAATTCATTTTTGCATTTTCTGTCTCTAGAACATCCTCTTTCCTCCCTCACATATTCATTCATGAAATCAACACACACACACACACACACATTCTAAGCTTTATGCGGTATAGGGCACTGCAGGAGTAGAAAAGGACTGTTCCTATCTTCAGAGTTTCTGAGTTTCCAGTCTGGTTGCACAGAAGATGTCCACTTACTACCAATAAAGTGAGATGAACGCAGTTCTGAGGGTAATGCACAAGATGATACAGAAGAAGAGAGCTTCCTACTTTGGAAAGGAATCAAAAGAAGTGACTTCCAAATATGAAACAAATCAGGAGAGTTGGGGTGGGTCTTATTAAGGGGTTTTACCTTTATTCTCTGGATAATTGAAGTGTGAAGGATTTTAACCTTTTCTAATTTAAGTAATATTATCATCCCTTTGATTAAAAGAAGTGTGTTAGAATACTTTTCCCAATGCTGTGAAATGGAAGGGTTTGTGGCTGAAAGTGCTGAAGGCAGAGTGATGGATAGGAGGCAGCTGGATGCATCTGGGTGACAAGGGACCACAGTAGTAAGAACGGAGCAAACTCACAAGACCACATGGGGATAAACAGAACTGAGACATGGATTGTATGGGGTGGGGGATGAGCACCCAGGTTGCCTTAAGTTGTAGTTCTGCAGAACTTCCTGACTGGCCAGTCTTCCCCAACCAGGGGACCCACATTGAACGTAGTATAGCGTTCACCAACAGCCCACTTTGGTAAATATTTCTGGAACTGAACTCATTTCTGACTGCGGCATACCATCAATTTTTACTCAGAATTCAAAGTTAAAAGAGGAAAGCTGTATGTTTACCCAGTTCCTTCCTTAGAGACGAGACAATAGTAATTGCAAAATTAAAAATCAGAAAGGAAATTTATTAAACCCAACAGTGGAAGCAAAGTTCATGCTGCCCGGGCTCCAGCCCAACCGGACCCAGGTTAGTTCACTGGGTGATTTCGTAACCACGGGGAAAGAGGCTTTAAAACAAACACTTCATGAGTGTAAACCATCAGAGAATATTTCACTCCAGATAATAAGCAGTGATTCACTCCCAAGCTGGAGAAAATATGAGTAATTAACTCTTCAGGAAGATAAAGTTAAGGAAGAAAGGAGGAAAAACAAAGCAAATGGGAGGCTGATTTCTCTCCACCTGAAGAGAAGTACATGAGATAAGTGGCTATGAAGAAAATTGGAAATGATTTAATGTCCATATTTTGCATTAAGTAGCAACATCTATTAGCGTCACCTCTGGGCCTCTGTATGCATAGCTGAGGCACAAACAGATAGCAGGTTTACACTTAAGTAATTTTGTGTTTGGATTGCTGCTTGAAACCAAAAGCAGTTCTGAATTTGATTGATATGGAAACTACAGCAGAGATACCTGAGCCCCTGTTACAGCTTGATATTAAGTTGAAATATGCCCTATCTGGAGTACTTTGCAATTGAGTTCAGTGATATATATATATATATATATATATATATATATATATATATATATATTTTTTTTTTTTTTTTTTTTTTTTTTTTTTTTAACCAACAACTGATCCAAAGTTTGTCTGAGACAGCTAGTATAATAAAACAAATGCCACCTTGGAACTCGGTTTTTCTCCTGCCTGGGATACACCAGAAGCTTCTATTAAAAATTTGCTGAAAAGCAGGTGGGGGTTAAATCTACCCTGTCTTCAATGCAATCTCCATTGGCAGAGTGAAACCAAGAATTTCTTTTTAAGTATTGAGGTAAAGTGCCTGCTTCCTTTGAATTCACTGTTTCAAATGCAATGATCAAGATGGGGGGGATTAAGGAACAATAATGTGAGTAAGACCCTCTCCTTGGAAGATGATTAAGAATGCAGAATCCTGGATCTCTGCGGCATCAAAATCATTGGATTTGGGATTTGGTCATAGGAACCTGACTTTTCAACTCTCTTCCTAGGTCATTCTGCTCTGGGTGGTCTGAGGACCCCATTTAGAGAAGCACCGGAAGAATCTATGGCTACAGCCCAGATGAAAAACAGCGAAAGAAAAGGATGGGAATCTTTCTTCTTAGGTTACTTACGTAACCAGTGGCAATTGCCAGCAGGTCTAAATGAGTTTAATCAGCTATTAGAGCCTTAATTAAATTCTGCTCAGTTGAAATTTTAGAATTGCCTAATTGTTACACAGTTCACACTACAGCAGGTTTTTCTCCTATAATAATAGGCTAATGTAATATCTTTAAGGATAACAGCATCAACTGCTTTAGAACCCAGGACTCATCAGGTAATTCCTGGACTTGTGTTTCGTTCTTTGTTATTTCCACGAACAACCCGCCCATCTGCTTCCATTCTCCTCTTGAGACTCAGCCAACAGGAGAGAGTTCCATGCTTGTTCAACCTCAAATTTACAAGTGAAAATCTCTGGAACAATGATCTGTCTTTTTTTTTTTTTTTTCAGGAGTTCATTTATAATTTTCAGTCCCCCCAGAGTCCCTCTGTTCTCAGATCCCTGGAGATGGATCAAAGTCCTATTTCTTTGGTTTACTTTTAATTCTTTGTGTGCTCTTAAAAGTGATGAGTTCTAGTAATTAGCTAAACAGTTAATAGTGTTTTCTTTCTCTTCTTTGGTTCCACCTTAGAAAGATATAACATCAGCGACATGAAAAATAAGGAGCTCTTTCATAATCACTAATTAATTTTTTGAACATGCTTTTGGGAGCCTTTCATTGTGTAATTCTCTATCATCTGGTCCTCCATGGGCTGTGCTAATAATTATTAAATAATGTACAAATATAACCACTGGCATTTGTTGAGGCACTGTGATCATGCCAACAGGCATTTTCTCATTTCTTCTTCACCATCCTGTAATAAGAAAAGGCATTTATTATGCTCATTTTACAGATTTGGAAACAAGGAACTTAAGGACTTGCCAAAGATCAGTGAGTGACAAGACCTGAAATTTGAGCCCCAACTGCCTTGGACTCCAGGGCCCGACACCCATCCAACTGCTGTATATTCCTGAAGTTGTCCTCTCTTTGCTTTGTGAAATACTAAGACAAACAGGAGCAGTTTATGTTGTTGGGGGACATTTCAGGGTTCAACAGGGAAGAGAGTAATTAGCACCCTGCAATGAATAGTGGGATGTCCTGGGAGCTAGAACACCTGGGTTCTGGCTTCCAGCCTTTCTCTCTGGGGAGGGACAAAGCATCCTTCCCCTGTACTGCACAGGAAGAGATGGGAGTACAGCAGTCAGAGATGGTCCTGTGGTTTGCTTTTTGGCATGACAGTTTTATTTCCTCAGCTTGCCTATGAATTGCTTTTTCTAAGGACCTTGAATTTGAGCATGGAAAACGCCTCTGAGCAGCAGAGCTGCAGTGAGCCCTACTTTGCAGATTTGAGGTTGCATTCCACTGCTACCAACAGGGACATCCAAAAGGCGATTAGAATAATAGATCCGAGTGTGGGGGGGTGGAGGGGGGAATCAACTGTTCAAATGTGAACCATGTGACAATTAGATAACGTGAGGATTTCAACCGAGAGGAATGTAATTAAGTCTCTAACAACTGATTAGATGTCTTTGCCTCTGTGGTAATCTCCATCCATTACATGAGGGGCCTTCGTAGGGAGGGTCCCGTCTTCCTTTCTCATCATGTTGTGATCGAGATCCTGTCAGCCAAGACCACACAATTCTGTTTACCCTGCTGCATCTGCTATTGTTGAAACCCAAACATAAACTCAGTTGAACTCCTTAAGGAGCTGTTGAAGAAAATCAGAATACAGTTAGGTCTGCAAAAGCTGTTCAGGAGGAGACATGAAGGAAATTAGGACAATCACAGAAAGTAGAACTGGAGTTGGAGAGGTTTGGCACACAGTATTGGAGAAGTTGACCTAAGATCAGTCTTCTATTACAATATCAGTGATGACTATTATTATTTTTAACACTGTCACAAAGAAAATTTAGAAATATGGTAAAGGTTTTCTTTTGACCTTCTAAGATATTTTTTCTGAGTAAATTTCAAAGATCAGCCTAACTTCCAACTGTAAGATAAATGAAATGCCATTTGCAATTTGGCAGAGTAAATAGCTCTTTTGGGGAGTATTTACCTGAATGCTATTTAGCAGCTCTGGTTCCCTGGACAGAGTTGCCTGTCAGAGTTAGAAAGTGGTCAGGAGAGGCATGCTCAGATCCCGGGGTGAGCAGAAAAAAAGCTCTTCATTTGCCGGGATGATCAATTCATTTTTACCAGCCTGAAAACCGTAAGGCTGAACATAAATATAGGTCTGACTCCACCTCTTATTCCATGGCAACTTTATTCTAAAAAATGAAAACCTTGAAAAGCAGCAAAATTTGGGGCTGAGTGTGTAGCACTTTATAACAGGAGATAAGCTCCAGCTAATTAAATTGCAGACTAAGGAAGCAAGAGGCTTCAGTGCATCCAACCTGACTTCAGGGATATAACAGACCAAAAGCTGATGGATTTCCTCACTCAGCACTATGTAAAAGAAGCCAATTCTATTTGGATCTCTGCCCTGAGTGTCCAAAGTTAACCTCATTGACAGTGTCTGCAGAGTCTTACTAAGGTTATAGGACCCGGGAGTATCAATCAGTTGAAAAGCATTTTATCCCCTCGCTTGTAAAAAGTTATTGGGTTGTGAGAGTTGAAGTGATCAGAACTTGGTGGCAGGTCTCTGATGAGCATTTGTTCTTCTGTATCTGGGGCAAAATAATAAATTTAAATCTCTAAGATGGATATTTTCCTTTTTTCAAATAAAAGGGCAGCCAGGGATTGATGCCTGAGGCCCTGCTAGTTATTCCAAGGACACTAACCAAAGCCCTTGTGCACGGGTGAAATTCATTGCCACAATGAAATGCCCACTGATCAGAATTTCAATTTTCTTTAGATAAGAAGGTATTTTGACAATCATTTTTCTTTGCTCAGTTCTGGCCCCAAACTACTTTGCTGTAAGCTTGTCTTAGCCCCAAAGTATTCTAACAAGAGAATTCTTTGAAATACTAAAGCCAACAGAAGATTTAGTGTTGAGGAAACAGTAATAAGCTTAAAAACAGCTTTGCCCACTGTTAAAAATGTGAGTAGTGGAAGGCAGTGGTGTTGGGGGGGGGGAGTAGGATTCCCTTGGGATGGGCCAAATAAGACTCATCATTTCAGAAAACTGAGCCTTTGTAACCCAGGACTGTCAATCAAATTTTGGTCAAACCCATTGTCCTCTTCTCAGGCACCGATCAACAATTCCAGGGCCCCATGGAGTGACTTGGGAAGACACGAGGATCACAGTCACCAATCGGGTAGCTACTAACCATTGCTTTTCCTATGGGGTTGCAATGGCAACTTCAGCAGTTGAAAAGAACTCTAAAGTTATTTAGAATCAGAAGACTCAAATTCAAGTTCAGCTATGATGCTCACCAGCTGTGTCACTTCAGTTACATCAAATCTCTTGAGATGCATATAAATTGCAGCCAAAGGTGGAATCCCAAGACTCCTGATTATTCTGAGTGTTGAAACCAGTAAGCAAAGCTATTTTCTAGCCTTTCAGTTACTTGGCGTCAGATTATATTGATTTCATTGGTTCATTCATTCAACACATGTTCATGAAGTACCTACAACATGCCACAAACTGTTCAAACCCTGGTCACACAGCAAGGAATAGATTCTAAGCCTACCGTCAGCAAACAACAGCCCAAGGGCAAGCCATTTTTATATAGCACATGTGCTAAGAATGGGTTTTTTATTTTTAAATGGTTGGAAGAAAATTGAAAGAATAATAATATTTCATGATGCAATTATAAAATTACATAAGATTTGAATGTGAGCATCCATAAATAAAGTTTGATTGGAACCCAGCCATACTTGTTTCCTTACATATCCTCAATGCTTGCTTTAGCACTAAAACAGTAGAGTTGAGTACTTGCCATAGAGACAGTATGGCCCACAGAGCCTAAAATATTTACTAGCCAGGTCTTCACATAAACAGTTTGCTGGCCAGGCAGAATGTCTCACTGCTGTAATCCCAGCACTTTGGGAGGCCAAGATGGGAGGATTGCTTGAGACCAGGAGTTTGGGACCAGCCTGGGTAACATAATACACTGCAAAAATAATAATAATAATTTAGCTGAGCATGTTGGTGCACACCTGTAGTCCCACCTACTTGGAAGGCTGAGGCAGGAAGATCACTTGAGCCCAGGCATTCGAGGTTATAGTGAGCTATGATCTTGCCACTGCAGTCCAGTCTGGGTGACAGAGCAAGACCCTGTCTCTTAAAAAAAAAAAAAAAAAAAAAGTTTGCCAATCTTGCTTTTAAGTCCTTGTCTGTAAAGGACTCACTTCCCAGTAAGATAAAATACAGTGTCCTTGGAATTAAGTAAATAATAAAACAGAAAATGACAATTGCCAAGAGGGCAAAGGTAAAATAAATGCAGAGGACATCAGATGTAAGAAAGTAAGTCTGATGAGAGAAGGAAGAAATTACAAAAGGAGTGAGATTCTAGGGCCACGACCTCCAAGCCTCCAGCCGTGGACCATTACTTGTCCATGGCCTGTTAGGAAATGGGCCGCACAGCATCACCACTTGAGCTCTGTCTCCTGTCCCATTGCCCCCGCCCATCTATAGAAAAACTGTCTTCCATGAAACCAGTCCCTAGTGCCAGAAAGGGGACCACTGATCTAGAGGCATCATGGAGTCTACAGGGGAGACTGGATGGGACATTCTGGTTCATAGGATGAGAGAGTAGTAGGGAGCTTAGAAACTGAGCACGCATCAGGAATTTGTCTAAACCACCACACAATATCCAAAGGGGAAAAGACAAAGAGGAACAAAGGGATATGTGGGGACGAGATTACAGAGACCCTTGGATGTTGGGCTAAAGTCATCAAGTGCACCCTGGAATTTGTTGGCATTTGAGTTCAAAGTGGCAATTGGCCTTGGGGTCCCTGAATGACTTGACTCAGCCTGGGGGATAAAATTGATGATTTCATCCACATATGGCTGATATTTATCACTCCCCACATATTCTGGAATTGTCCTACTTGCAAATAATTGATGTCATTTCCCTCATAAATACATTCATACTTGTCAGCATATTTGGATAAAATCAGAGGTCAGTTTTCTGACCTTCTGTCCATTGATCACCCCGGTCCACTTTAGCCATCCATTTCCATGAGGGAAATTCACTTAGAACTACTTGATTTGAATGATTGCAAATTCAGACAATCTGCAGCTCTCTCTGAGCTATTCTTGTGTCTTTTTCCAACTTCATTTTGGCCCCTGGCCCTGGCCCCTTCTATTTTCTCCCAATCAGTCTACTCATCCACACCTCCACCTTGTTCCTGTTCCAACCTAGACCTCTTCATCCATCACATCAACAGACCCACAATTTTCCTGCCCCCAATTTGTCTTCCTGTCACACCCACCTGGCACTACCACCCCCAACTCTGAGTCACTCCAACCACTTCCTCACCTGTGCACCAAATACAGGTGGGGAACATCGCATAACCACATAGATGAATGTCACTTCAAATTTAAGGACTCTCTCTCTGGCTAAAAATCTTTTCTCTCTCTTCTTAATTGCATCTCTCCCATTCCCTAGAAACTATTTCAAACCTTCACACCTGCCCACCAGACAGCAAGGCTGCCAGCTCTATCCTCACTCCCAGTTGATGAATCTGTCTTATTTCAGATTCTATAGAAAACCCACATCACCCACAAACTTACCTGCCTCTGCATGCACGTCTTCTGTCTCCCCTCTTTCAATAGTTAGGGAGGCATCTCTCCTCTAGCTCTGGACACATCCTCTTCTGCACTCACCTCTCCTCTAAAACTGGCCTAAGATTCCCATGATCTGCACTAAACCCAACAGGTACATTGCACAGAAGCCCCCACTGCATCTGACGCTGGGAGCAACTCCCTTCTTCCTTGAGTCTTTGTGCCCAGACTGTCATGATACAGCCTCTACCCAGTGTTTTCTGCCTCTTTGGTTGATCCTGTGCTGGCAAAATACAAGTTTCTTTCTCTCTGAACGTGTCTTATATGTCTTTCCTCTCCTTCCTGCCCCCCCGACATCCATACCCAGGTCTCTTTTGCTGTCATGTCCAGTTTCCGTCTCTGTGTTGACAGCTTCTGATCTTCCATCTTTCACTTGCTCTTCTATCCTGCCTCTGAGAAACCTCAAACTCATTAGGCTTAGAGAAGAACTCGTCTTCTTAACCTCAATCATTAAAAAAGACTCTCTCTCTCCCATCTGCCACATAGGAGTTCTTGAAATTCCAATCCTGAAAACGTTCCTCAATTTCTCGCTCTCTCTCACCATTCCCATATCTGTTAAATCAATCACCATGTCCTATAATCTATTGAGTAACTTTCATGTCTTTTCTAATTCACAGCCACCCTCCTAGCCTGGCCCTGCACCTCCTCACTGGTTTATGCCACAGCTTCTCAGCCACCCTCCCTGCTCTAGGTAGGTTTTCCCTTCAGCCCATCCCCCAAGCAGCAGCTGGAAGTATCTCTGCACATCTGATCGTCCCACTCTCGTCCTTGAAGCCTTTTGATAGAAAAGGCTACAGGTGGAATAAAGTGAAAATGCCTGACCACAGTCTGAATGACTCGGTCCCGCCCCAGGCCTTTCTCTCTGTCTGCATTCACAGCAACCTCACTTCTGACACCCAGCTCCTGGTTCCAGCCCTGCCCACATCGACTCGTGGATCACATAGAACTAATCACAGGCTTCTGAGTACATCGACCTTCTCTCTCAGTGCCAGGTTTCAACATACGCTCCTCACCCCTTCTCACTCCCTGCCTGGCGCCCTCCCATTTGTTCTTCAGAACTCAATCTAGAGGACAGATCTTCTGGGAGGCAGCCTGTGACCCCACAAAACTGGGCCGGGGGCCACTCTTTGCTGACCTCCTTAAGTATTATAAGTATCCACACTGTCAACTGTCGGCTCCAGGAGGCTCACTGAGCCTGTGTTCTGTTAGCCTTCACGCACTTCCTAACCAGGCCAGGGCTGCTTGCATAAGAAATTCATAAATGCTTGTATTAAATGAACAAGTTGATAAATTAATGTACCAATATGACCACCGTAACTATCATCTTCCAGCAGTCAATGATCAACTTTAATTGTTCTCTTCTGGTAATAGGCACTGAAAATCTTGTGTATTTTGGACTCAGCTGAACCTGAGCCTAAATTCCCAGCTCCTGTGCTTGCCAGCTGTTTGACCTTGGCTGACTTTAGTTCTTAGACATGTGTCCTCATCTGTAATGTGGGCAGAATAGCAATAACCATATCATATGGTTACTGTGAAGAACAAAATAAAATAATGACTGTGAAGTAGTTATTATACCATCTGCTACATTCTCTGCATAACCACTATTAGGTGCTTTGTCTTACACAGGGACCTGGGAAGGACTGCACTAACTCCTGTGTTGACCAGCAGAAGGATGTGCGGCCCACAGTGGTCGTCCAGTCGAGGATCCTGGCCACCTCTTGCATGCAGGTCCTCATAAGGTTGGATGTGGGACTTGGCTGTAACTCCAGGGCAGGCAAGAGCAAGGCATTGATTTTATCAGAATTCTCGGCCCCCAGCTTATATACTAAAATGACACTTTGGAAATGTATTTTCCTTTTTCCCTCTAAGGGAGGACAAATATGCTTTTCACTTACTCCTGTCTATGTTGGATACGACTGATATTGGCTATTAATATGATTCACTGCACAGAGAAGACGACCCTGCCAAAAGCAGCCCAGGGTTATTTTAACTCTACCAACAAATCCAAACCTTGGCAATTATTTTTAATTCCATTTGCCAGTTTGAGGTTCTGCACAATTAAATGCATACCATCAATTTCATGACTATAAATGTACACCAAACTTTCTTAGATCCTTATGCCAAAAAGTGGGACCTTGTGTGCATACTTGCTAGTGTTCAACTGGGTCAGAGGCTGTATTGGAAAAACATGAAAAGAAATAGAAAAACAAAAAATTCAGAGAAAAGATACATCGGAAGAAGCATCCTGGCCAAAAAAGCTGTGTGTCATTATGTGGATAATAATGTAAAAGCTCCAGAGGTTACATAGCCTTGTACGGGCTACAAGTTGCTGCCTATCACCTCATTCTATGTGGCCATCATGGCAGAGTCACAGAAAGGATGGGAGATATGGCCAAAACTTTTCTGGGTAGTAAACTGCTGCTCATTCAAATAACATTCACATTTAAGGACAATTCCCATGTCTCTTCTCCCCTGCAATCTGCTCATCCATGCCTCCACCTCTTTCCCATTCCAACTTAGAGCACTTTATCATCATATCAAGAGTTTTCTTGCCAGAACCTCTATTTTCCTGCCCTGACTTTGTCCACCTGTGGCAGCCACCTGGCACCACCACCCCCAACTCTGAGTCAATTTAACCACTCCCTCACCTCTGCATGCGCAGTGCAAGCTTATGATCTACAGCAAAGATGTGAAAGAATTAGAAACAGCTTTCTGTCTCCTTGACTAGCAGTCGAGTAGCTGTGTATGTCGCAATATTTATCCCCTAGTGTGGGACTCAGAGAGAAAGCAAAGGGACAACCAGCCTGGAGGCTCTTCGTCTTCCAGCTCCTCCATGCTGTCAGAAGGCTTTATGATATCCACTCAAAATGCAAAATCAAAGCAAAGCAACCTTAATAGCTGTCATTTAAAAGTCTAGATTGCATCGCACTTGGCCTGCACAATACTTCCTGTTTATTAAGCTCTTTCTGCTCGGTCCCAGGCCCCATGCTACATGCTTGACGTATGTTATATGTGACCCCCGACAAGCTATGGAGCGGCTGGGTAACCATGTGTCGATTCATTCACCTCTCTGGTCCTCACTTTTCTCATTTGTGAAATAAAACTAACTATAAAGTCTGCCACGTGGGGTTGTGGTAAACACACGAGGTGGTGATGTACAGAAAGTGCTTGGCTCAGGGCCCGTGATGGCGTCAGTGCTTAAAAACTGTTAGGCATTTTGTTTTCACCATTTGGAATTACACAGGAAAAGCAAACTGCACGTGTTTCCCACTTGAATCCTCTACCTCCTACAACACTGCACAGATGAGGGTTCAAAATATGCTTGGATTATTGGAAATGAGTTCTCTGTTTCTTAGTTTTCTCATTTTTGAAATGGGGATAATAATAGTATCAATATCACAAGGTTTTGTGTAAATTAGGAGACCATGCATTTAAGGTTCTTTATGAAGAATTTAGTAAATGGTGGCTTTAATATCTTCACAAAAACCCTGGGGGGGGGGAGTTCAGTATTATTGTTAGCTCCATTTTATTGATGGGACCACAGATTATCTGAGAAATACAAAACACTACAGCTTTTTAGGCTCTCAGAACTAAGTGTTGCCTGGGGCCAAACTCAACCCTGTAAGTGTTGACCAAAGGCACTCTATCCAAAACGGCTCAGTTGCTAACACATCTCAGGCTCACTGACCACCGGGACTGGGGCAGCAGCCCATTTTTACTGCCCGTGATGTTATTTCATTGTCACATGGACATGTCACCTATCTCCTTACACTGATTTGGGATTTAGGGCTCCTGATCACACACATCCTTATATCCAGTTTCTGTTCCCATTGGTTGACGACACAACTTGGGATGTCCCGACCCTATTTTTGAATCCTCATCCATTTTCAATGAGGTGACAATTTCTGAATGCAAAGCCTCAGGTGTCATTTTGGTAATGAGACTCTGATCTTGCTATGTTCATTGAAGTTATCAACTTCAATGCTTTAAGTGGAATGAGATGTGTGCAGTGCTTGCAGGAGAACCTTGAACACATCTCTTCTCTTCTCTGAATCTCAGTCTCCTCACCTGTTAAAAGGGGGTAAACTTTTCTGTGTTCCCTGTATACAGCGCAGTTGTCAGGAGCTGATACCCAGAACTAATTCTTGCCATCCTTTCCTTCCTCAGATCTGCCTGTCCTATTTTCTTCAAACACATTTTAATCGTGCATGGAAAGAAAAAAATACGATATGAGCTGTAATCCAATCACCCCCCAGGAGGCCAGAATAGTGAGAATCAGCACCAAGAATCAGCATTCTTCCAACATGGACCATTTGTTTCCACTTTAAGGTTAAACACGACATAACCAAGAGGTCATCAGCTTCTACAACTCATTCTACAGCTCCTGTCAAGGGAATAAGAGTACATTCTCTTGTCTTTTCTCAAATTTGGACTTTTTTTTCCTGATAGAATTTCCAACGGAGTGTTTTTTCACTCTGAGACAAATCAAAATGGTTCAGCCTCTACCCTTTTGGTGTCAAACAGGTCCACTTAGTCCATCTAATTCAGAGAATTATCATTCAAATGGAAGGAATATAGATTCTCAGAACATGATAGACATGATTGTGATAAGCTTTAAAACACATTTTCAAAAGACAATGGCTAATAACAAACTGCATGGTGAGTAATAAGGATGAAAGAGCAGTTTACTGCGGGGTGGGGACTGATTTGCATCCTCAGATTTGCACAGGAATGCTGATTGGTTTTGCACATAGATGCAAGAGACTGATTGGGGGCAGATTTGCATACAGCACAGCAGGACGCTCTGAGCTGAGCTCAGGAAGAGACACATGGTTCAGCGGGGAATCTTGTACCCCTAATAGTCCTTCTTGCAAACACTGGGAGCATGTCTACCATGTAGGAATTGGGGGGGGAGCACTCCCACCATGAGTTTTCATAATTAAAGCACTGACGACCTTTACTACCAATATGCAAACAACCCCTATCCCTACCACACGGTGTGGTAGGAACAAAATGGACTGTCTAAGCTGACAGACTTGCACTGGAATCTAGACTCTGTCACTTAATTGCTCTGTAAATTTGGGCAAGTTACCAATCTGCTCAGAGCCTGTTTGTTCATATGTAACTGGAGGGTAGAAGAGAGTGAAAGTAATCATCTGGAATGTCAGTTAAAAAGTTGGCCTGTTGTGGTGGCTCAAGCCTCTAACCCTAGTATTTGGGAAGCTGAGGAAAGGGTCATTTGAGACCAGATGTTTGAGACCAGCTTGAGCAAAAAAGCCAGATAAAAAAATGGAAAAATTAGTTGAACATGGCAGTGAGCACCTGTAGTCACAGACACTTGGGAGGTTGAGGCAGGAGGATTGCTTGAGCCCAGGAGTTTGAGGTAGCTATGAGCTCTGATGACACCACTGTGGTGTGTCCTGACCCTGTCCCAGAAAAAGGGAATGGGGTGGGAATCAAAGTAGTGCCTATAGAACTCCTAGGCCATAATAATAACCATGATTATTATTGTTAATAAAGTCTTTAGAATCTCGAAAGCATATTGAATCTTCCACAGCTTAGAATATTTTTATCAGAAATATTCAATCTTTTTCTCTGTTTCTCCTCCTGGTCCAAGCCAGGCTCCAGTGCCCAGAAAAACAGGGTAGTAAAAAGGGCAGCCCCCACTGCCTATGGCATAGGGAGAAAACCAGACTGTGGCTTTGGAGGCAGCAGGACAATGCCACGTGGAGCCAGGCACAGATTGCCAAGGTGGAGAGCCTCCCTGTTCTGTCTCTTTTCTCAGGGACAAATGTCATGCCTGTCTGCACTATCATCAGGCAGATGGGAAAACGCAGGTAACAGAAACTGACGGAGACGATGCTAAGAGAACAGAGAGCCAGTCCAGACAGCAAACCACTGAGGTCCAGCAGGGGTAGGTGGGAGTGGGAAGAGCCAGCTGCTTCTATCCAGATGAGCTGTGAGATGCAGAAAAACAGAGATGGGCTTTCAGTGTGGTTCAGTTAACAGAAGGGTTCAGATGATCCTTACCCTTCAGGTAGCTCTTCTTCAACCTTTAGGGCTTGAGTCCTACCTACCAGAGCACTTTTAGAAAGTTTCATCTCTTCACCTCCCAATACCCAGGCTGAGGTAGGTGTCCCAAGTGTCCTCTGTGCACTGTTTCTGTTACCACTCATGATGCTGTGACTGACAGCTCAGTTCTCCGTCTCTCCCACTGTCCTATGAGTTCTCTGAACTTATAGGACATTGTGTCTGTCATCTCTGCCCCACCGCTACCTTCCACAGGCCTGCACAGAGCAGGTAATCAGTCAGTACTTGGCAAACAGACTGCTAGTGGGTGAGTGGGTGGGCTCAGGAGTGAACAGGTGACTATCTGGGTGGATGCATTGTGGTTAGACAGGTTGATGGATGACTGGATGGCTTCTTAGATGACTGATCATTGGATGACTAGGTAGACAGGTGAACTAACAGGTGCACAACTAGCTCGATCCCATCAGACAGGCATAATTTACAGTTACTTTATCCTAAAGAGTAAGAGCTGAGACCACAGCAAGCGCTGGGCATTGTCATGCCTCCCCTCCACTCAACACCCAAGTCCGGCACAAGAATCTGCAGCTCCTATCTGAAAATGTCCATTATTCATCCCAGGAATCATGCAGAGTAGTGGAATGAACACCAGACTGCAGATTTGCAGACCTGAATTTGAATTCTTTATTAGCTGTTGATAAAAAAGGGACTGAACAACTCCAAGTCTGCACTCCTCAAATGTAGATTCAGAGAAAACTACCTGTACCACTGTCGCTGCAGTGAAATAATAAATATGAAAGCCCATATTGTAAGGTTTGGCACAGATTAGAGGCTCAAGAAATGCTTCCTATTTATTTCAATTTTATTCAGAGAGTCACTAAAGTCTATCCCTCATTCTACTTGCTTTCAAATTAATTTTTAAAATATTTAGCTTTTCCCTAAATGAAAGCTCACTTTGGGCCCCAGCATGCCAGTCAGATAAAGCTTTACTGTCCCCTGTTCATGCTGGATCCTGCCTCATTAACCCCACACACACCCACAGACCTCTGGCACTCATGGGTCTGAAAGAAACTATCCTTCCAGGGAAGAGTTGGAGGGAGAACTTCCCCTAACTTCTCAGGGTCCTGTTCCTCCCTTCTTCCCTTCCTCCCCCCCTCTCTCTTCCTCTGTCAGAGATGCTCAGCACTTTGCACTTTCCTCTGCATTACAGATGAGTTGATGACCCTATCAGAAAATCGAAATGTTTTTTCCTGCCTATTCAGGAGTTTCTAGAAATACTTCTGAGAGGCTCCTTGAATAATTTACTCATCAGAGGTCATTTAAATAATCTATCCACTCATTTTCATAATTGATGGCAATGGCACACTCTCAAGGGTGCAGCTTTCCCCTTACATTTATACCATCTGTTGGCTTAGTCATGGCCCCATTGCCCTCAGAGAGCTTTCTTAACACACTGGGTTTGTGAGTGGGGTAGAGACAGATACTCCATATGGTGTAATGGTGGACTCTGGCTCGATCATAATATCACTTGGGCTCAAATTGTCCCTTTGCCCACTGCATAACCTTGGGCAAGTCATTCCACTGATATAGCCTCCAATTTCTCTCCTATCACACAAGGGTAGAAATAATGAGAATTGGAACTGGGATTTATTGCTCATCCTCTGTGTGCCAGTCACTGTTCTGAGCACTTGATATATTATTCTGTTTAAGTGTCCTAACCAGCCCTGTGGGGTAGGTACTATTATTATCTCTCTTTTAGATATGCAAAAATGCAGACTTAAATGAGATAATATATTTAACACGCTCAGCATGGCGTCTGGCATATAACAGGAGCTCGACTAACGGTAGCCGCTGCCTTCCTGACTGTCCCATTCATCAACAACATTACCACCACCATCACCATCTATCATCATCATTGTCATCATCAATCACCTTCATCATTAACGTCCCTATTAATGCATGTTCCCATAGAGGTGTCTTTTCTATGAACTGCATTTTTTTTTTTAACTTCTGAAACTAGGAAACTTTCAGCAGGATGTTGCCTTGCAGGAGGAAGCTGGCCTGGTCACTATTCTTTTTGGAGTTGGGTTGATGTTACAACTGCAGCAACAATAACAAAAAAGCCAAAGCAAGACAGACACATACATGTTCAGTGTGCACGGGCAGGGAAGGAGACATCATCACTTCTTTCAGTTGAATGTGTTCATTGTTAGAGACCTACTATATTTTCCCCACTGTGACCTAACATATTGTACTGTGTGGGTATTTAAAATAGTCACTCTGCGTGACTTTAGGGAAGTCAGACGATAATTTTAAATCTTCCGTAATGGCTCAACTTTCTTTTCCTCTCTGGCTCACATCATTTGAGAAACTTAATGATCATTATATAAGGAAACAAATTAAACTCTACATGGATTCAGCTGAGGTTGGAGATGTTACTAAACCCATTTTACAAAAGGGTGCTTGACTTTAAATGTGAATTTGGGGGGGAGGGGATAAAGAAGGAGAGAAGAAGGGACGGCAGAAGACAGGAAGAAAGAAAGATGAGCAATGTCACTTGCAGGCATGACAAAGTTCTTCTAGAAATAACTGTTCTGAAAATAACCTAACTACAGACCCACACCTAAAAATTAGAAAAAAATCTGATCATCTGATTCCTCCCTGTCACACATCCGCTCAGAGAATCAGTGTTATCAATGCCTTGAACTTTCAATTCTGTTGCTGAGATTTCTCTGATTCTCCTGCCACTGCGGTTTCTCATGCTTTCAATCCTCAAGGCACTTGAATAGCCCCTTTGAAAATTTCCCAAAGATTCATGCCAATTGCCATTGTCTGACTTTTTAAGGAAGCAATATGCCTCATGTTTAAGAGTTCAGGTCAGGAGTTATACCTGTAATATTCTGAAATAAAGAAAACAATTGATCAGACTAAAAAAGAAAGAGTGTAGCCTATTGGAGTCAATACCTTGGCTTTGCAACTTACCAGCTCTGTGACTGAGTGAGTCACTGCATTTCTTTGGGCCTCATTCCCTACAGGTTCAAAGAGAGCAAAAGTGGTGTGTGTATCATGGTGCTGGTGTGAGAAGTAAATGTATGCTTAGCATCCTGCATGGCACATCATAAATCTAAATGAATGTTCATGTTTAGTATTATTACTTTATGTTGTTTTTCATCTCAAACTGTTCAGTGGTGCCCCAAAGATTACCTGAATTGTCATCATCTATAATTCAATTTCCAGCATAATCCTTTATTCCCATAATTTCCCCTCAAACAAGTTATACTAGCATTCTGCTGTTGTGTAATAAATTACACAGCCACTTAAAATAATAGCCTTTTAACATCTCATAGTTGTATAGGTCAGATGTCCAAGTGGGCTCAGTTAGTTCCCTGCTTAGGACAACACAAAGCCAAAACCAAGCCATCATCCAGGCCAAGCTCATAGTTGGAATATCTGGGGAAACTTCCAAGCTCAGATCTTTGAGGCCGTAGGTGGGAGGTTTTTGCTTACTTCCTGGCTATCAGCCAGGGACAGCTCTCAGTGTCCAGAGGCCCCTGTACTCCTGTCACGGGCCTGCCTCCATCCTTAAATCTAGATGTTGGGCTAACTCTTCTCATGCTTTGAACATCTCTCCTGCTACTAGCTGCAGATAACTTTCTAATTTTAAAGGGGTAGTGTAGTGAGGCAAGGCTCATCCTGATAATCTACCTTTTGAGTAACTCAAAGTCAACTGAAAAATCCCTTTTGCTGGCTGATCTAACATAACCATAGGAGGGATCTTCCATCATAATTACATACTCCAGGGAAAGGCTTATAAGAAGGGTGAACGTCCCTGAGGGCCAGCTTTAAAATCCTGCCCACTGCACTAGTTGTGGAGAGTGGGCTGTGAGACTGGCAGGGCCCTCACAGCCTGGGGAACATTCAGAGAATGAACCCCCAACTGCTTCTCCTCCACTCCCAAAACAGCCATATTCCTTCCTTCATGCTCCCTCTGCCAGAAGTCATGGAGCCCTTTGTCTAGTTAACTATGCAGAGATTCTTGAGATCTCTCCCTTCTTTCTCCTTGGCATATGCTAACAAAGTTGAGTAGAAACCAGTAAGTCACCTAGTTCTTCCTTTGTTTTGTCAACTAAGCAGAGATCCTCCTGACTCTCCCTTCTTACTTCTTGTCATATGCTAATGAAGTGGAGTAGAAACCATCAACAAGATGATTTCTCTCTATTCCAGTCATTTACAGTTCCCAATCATATTGTAAGACCAAAAATATGTCTTTTTTTATACTACTGTAGAGAACCCTGTACAGATACTGTAAAATAAACTGATTTTGTGCTTTGGTGCTGGCTGCAGCCATAAGCTCAGTCAGTCCTCCCAGTACCATCCTTTGTTTCAGCGTCTTCTCTTATGCTGTATTTTCCTCTTTCCCCACCAATTACACCCTGGTTCGCTCCCCTTCCCATGCTGGTTTGAGATAACTAGTCACATTTCAAACACTGAACTCTTCTCCCAACAGGCCTTGAGCTCTCGTGCCTCTGGACTTGGATTCAAAGTTTTCCCCCTGCATGGAATGGCCTTCCCACACATACTCAGAAACCAAACTGAGACCTTGTTCAAATGAAAAGTTCTCTCTATCCATGCCTTGATCCTTTTGCTTACACATAACATTTCTCTTCTCTAAACACCCTAAAAGAGTCTTTTTCAACAGTTTTTATTTCATAACACACTTGAACCTACAGTTAAACTTCTGTAGCACACAGGCAATTGCACTAATGTGCACAGCTATGATTTAACAATTAAAAAAAAATTAAAAAAAATTAAAAAAAGAAATAAGAATAGAAACAAAAATATACTTACCTGTGTTTTGAACGTCTTTCAAAAATAATTTAATTAATGATTTTTAAAATTTTTTGCGGCACACCAGTTGAAAATCACTGCCCTGGAGTCTTATCAAAATATCCTTGTAATACACCTCATGCTGTCCTGTAGTTATAAGACTCTCCTAGTGCCTGCTACACTCTAAGTCTCTTGAGGTCTTGTCTGTTTTGCAACTTTCAACTATGAGTTGCACATAGTAGGGACTCAGGAATCTTTATTAGATCAAATAACTATGTGAATAAATACAGGGTGTCCCAAAAGTCACCCATAAAGTTGCCATATGTAGGGAAATTGTAGCTAAATGTACCTTTGTTTACAAAACATTCATCACAAAATTGTATAGAATATTTACAGAACATTCTCTACATGCTGACCACCTCTTTGTAAAATTTTATAATGAATGAATGTCTTCTAAATAAAGGTACATCTAGCTACAACTTTCCCTATGTATGATGACTTTATGGGAGACTTCTGGGATGGCCTGTATCTCTGTTGATGGGGAACGGTATAGGAAAAAAGCGTTTATTCATGTAATATTTATTGAGAGCAAATCAGGTTATAGGCACTGAACTGCATCCATAAGCAGCATTTTATTTGGCCTCATTACTCTCTGATTTGCCAGGGATTATTCAAGGTACAGAAAGACTTCAGTTCCCTTCTCTCCTTTCCCCTCTACCGTCCGTCCTAAGCTCTGTCTTCTGCAGAGCACTCGAAAGAAAAAGGGAGGCATAAAATCCAAGAAGCAAGGAATCTTATAACAGGATGACCTAGATAAAATCATTTCAGGGTTACAAAGAGTCTCTGACCTAAAGCAGTAGTTTTACATCTTTAACGGGCATGGGAATCAGTCGAGGAGCTTATAAAAACTGCAGAGATTCATTGTTGGAAATTATTCCATAGGTTTGAGGTGGAGCTCAGACCTCTTCATCCCTTCTCAAGGTGATTCTGATAACAAGTGGGCCGAGGAACCACACTTGTAAAATGACCACATGAACAAAATTTTCCTCATTTGAGGAAATTCAAAAAGTCTTCCCATTCATTCTCCCACCCATTCTACCAACATTTATTGAGCTTCTGCTATTGAACCCCAGAAATCTAAAGGAAAAACTGAAACCAAAATCACCGTATGCTTTCAGCGCTAGTCAGAGTCAGAATTCACGGCTTCTCCCGTGGGTCGCTGTTGTCTTTCTGAGGAAAGTGAGCCAGGCTATGTTTCTGCCTGCCTAGAGAGTGTGTAAACAACGTTCCTCCAGTTTAGCAATTCGCACAGTCTTTCTATATCATTTACTGTCGTCCTCACAATGACAATTTCTCTCCAGGATTTCTTTTACATAATGTTTATTGAAATATATGTGCAGAAATCAAGTGCAATGTTTGCATGAATACTTTAATCCTTTGGGTGAATGAGTCTTTTTGCAAACTGCTAGTCTCTCTTTCTCTCTGTCACACACACACACAAACAACCTGTGTGTTCCCTTTAGTTCTTGAGACCCACTGCACCCTTCCAGGTTCAACATGGTGACAGGGTGGAAAGAGATGGCAAAGAGGGGGAGTTAAAATATAATAATCTAGGAAGGAGGGAGTTACGGCATTCTACAATTACAAACCACAATGGGTAATGATTGCTCCCCAAGCATCACCATGCCTCACCACATGTGATAACACTTGGCTATGTCACTGTCAGAACCATGGACTCAAGAGAGCAATCGTAGCTTTTCTAAGATCTCCTTTATCATCTCAGAATCTATAACTGGCATTTTCTGTGTTGCATCCCCTTCCTGAATGAATCTAGAAGATAGCACTGCTGTAGACCCAAAAATACAAGGCCTGTGGGATGTGATAAATGCTTATACCCCAAGTTCCCATTAGCTGGGTCGAGGCAAGAGGGAGCTCCCTCGGTTTTTCCCCTTAAATACCCTTTCCCACTACAAGTCATTCCATATCACGTAGTAATAAGAAGCACAGTGCCTGGGTTCAGACAGACCTATGTTCACATCCTTCCTCCTTCACACCTGAGCTAGGGGACTTTATGCAGGTCACTAGCCTTTCTGAACCTGCATTCCCATCTCGGAGACAGGACTAGAAATACCAACTTCAGATGAGTTGTTGAAATGGCTAATGGAAAACATGAATGTAAAGACATCAGCTTTGCTCTCAGTACAGAGTGGCACTTAATAAATGGTGGCTGAAGTCATCGTTACCAACAGATGCATGCACTGGACCCAACCCTGAGGTAGAGCTGAAGGAACACAGATGAAAGGAAAGGTGTCCCCCAGCAGGGCTCCTAGTCCAAGGCAAGATGGGCATGTGAGTAAATGATGAGCAAGCAAGCTGCTAACTCTCTGAAGAGTGAGCACACGGGTCTGTAGAAATGAGATGGAAAGGATCCAGCTCACTTTGGGTTATCCAGATTCAGCATCCAGGGAGGGGATGTCCTTGGTAAAGTGGGGGAAATGTTTGAAGGGATAGGAACGTCCAGAAGCCGAGGAAAGGCAGATGGCAACCGAATGTGAAGTCTTCAGGGTGCTGGGGAGATAAGAAGCAAGAACAAGCATATTTGTAGGAGGGAGATAGTGAAGTTGGCTTTGAGCAAGATAAAGCTGGCTGTTTGTGGGGCATCCTGCAGGCAAGTCCAGAGGTCAAGAGACAGTGCTGGGCTCCAGGGCGAAATCTGGCCAGACCTCTGTGCAGAAGAGGTGGCACCTGCCACCGAGGGGTCTCCCTCATGTCTTCCAGAACATCACGATCATCTTTAACTAGGCCTTCTTAGGGAATGAAATGCTTGCTTTACTTTTATACGTATGTTTTTGTCCTATTTATATTTGAAATCAAAACTTCAAGCATCTTTCCTTAAATCAATTTCTCCCAGAAGGTGGTGGCTCGTGTCTGTAATCCTAGCATGTTGGGAGACTGAGGCAGGTGAATTGCTTAAGCTCAGGAGTCTGAGACCAGCTTGAGCAAGAGGGAGACTCTACCTCCACTAAAAAAGAAAAACACTAGCTGGACTTTAAGGCAGGTACCTCTAGTCACAGATACTCAGGAGGCTGAGGCAAGAGGATGACTTGAACCCAGGAGTTTGAGGTTGCTGACAGCTATGACACAATGGCACTATACCCAGGATGACAGAGTGAAACTCTGTCTTAAATAAAAAAAGAAAAGAAAAGAAAAAGAAAAAAATCAATCTCTCTCTCTCGATATGTAGCCCTTTTAAAGCAAGCCTGCAATATCTTAATTAGCTTAATTTAGCTTTTCCATAGTACAGGCTTAGATCAAAACATGATGTTTTGTACCATAATTATGTGCAATTTTTGTTTGTTCATTTAAAAAGGAAATTAAAAAGCTAATCTTTATGTTTATATAGGTGTGTACATATACACATAAATATTTTCATTTTAAAACTATTGAAACCCTAAAATGGTAAGTAGAGTTATCTTTAAAGCATTTTTATTTAATTTCAGGTAGTTTTTAATAGTAAAAAAGTAGTTCAGCCTGGAAAAATCCAATTTATCAATCAAGGCCCAGCTCCAATGTCCCCACCTTCATAAATACCTTCCATAAGTGACCAAGATGAGTTCAACCCTCTCTCCCCTATGCCTTGTGGATGTAGCCAACAGAATATCCATGGCGTTGCAGCCAGGGTTGACTGGGTTATGAGCTACAGGGGAGGGATGGTTTCCTCTGCAGCCTTGCAGCAGCCCTGGTGTCTGGTGGACTGCTGGCCATAGAGTGGGGACAGACAAAACATTGGTTATGCTGGCCTCGACTGCTAATTGGTTTGTGTCCAGGATATTGTTTTTGAGCATCTCTGGAAAACCTTGGACCCATCAAACTCCAAGGCAGAACAAAAGCACTAAAATAAAAGAGAGAGAAACAAAGGCTTGGAGTTTCTGATTTGCAAGGGAAAGCCTGCTTGGTTCCGAGTTCTGTATCTGCAGCACACATGAGGGCACAGTGCCCGGTGCCGGTATCACCCACGCCAGCCACATACAAAGGCTCAGCAAAAAGCAAGTATCCCTCTAAGGACTTGTCATGTTTTCCAAGACACCCTCATTACACGCTGTTGCTTCCAGTGACGCCACTGGGTGACCTCAGAGATGAAAAGAAATCTTCTCTATGTCCCAGAATAACAGCTCCCTCAGCAGTCCTTGCCCTCTGCTGACCCGCCGTGCTCACTTGGAGTGCTGGGGGGCAGCTCCGAGGACAACATGACTGATATTTACCTGCTCCACTGGCTTCCTCTTTCTTCGAGACAGAAGCACAAGGAGTTATTTCTGAAGCGCCGGGTCCCCTGAGTGCCAAGAGAATAGAAGAGCTACAGGAAGCATTTGTGCATTCTAAGCCCAATTCAGCAGCAATTCCCCAAGCTGCCTTTTATGGGAAATCGCCGTATTTCAACAGGAATTTGAAGAAAGAACCACAAAATATTAAAAGGCATTTTCTGTATCTGGAAATGGAGTGTATCTGGAACAGCCCCCTGGTATTCAGTGCTATCACCTGCGCTGCAGTGGCCTCCTGGTAAACCAGTTCTGTGCATGAGCCAGATCCAAAGGCAGAGGGGAAATTCAGAGCTTTGAGCCAAGCCTGACCCAAGACTGGTTAAATCCAACCAATGAGAAAGGTTTTACAGCTTTGAAAGTGATCCTGAGATTGTGCAACATTAAAAGGTTGAAAATCCCAAAACTCAATAGGGCAGAAAAGCCCAAATTCTCTCTTCTCCTATCAGTCATGAGAAAAATATGACTTAAGTTTTGCTTTTGCAGTTGTAAGAGAAAAGAAAGACCAGGACTTGAAGGATGGATGAAAGAAGATAAGAATACAAGAAAACATTATAGACATTATATATGTTCAATAACTTTGTATATATGTTCATTATATGTATATTATATATATAATGTTCAAAGATGCGTAAAGTAACCCATACATTTGATGGAGTTGTGAACTACTTGTTTGGTGGGGAGTACAGGATGAATCAGAGAGAACAGGAGGTAAAAACTGGGGACAGTCACCTAGAAGCTAACCCTCTCTTGGAGCATGACAGAAGTCTATAGAATCCCAGCCTAGTCCATCTCTCCCATATACACTAGAATATGAGTTCCTTGCATATAGAAATTACTTTCTTCCTTCCTTATACAATGCTTAGATTCCAAGCATTAAGAACAGTGCCTGGTACATAGTAGGCACTGAACAGATAGATATCTGCTGAATAAATAAGTGAATAAACAAAGCATGAAGTCAGGGCTTTGGTCTGTCCCCTAAAGGAAAAATAGATGGTAAATAAACAATGGCTACTGTTGCTATAATTAGTATTCACATCTGAGA
The DNA here is from genome assembly GCA_963574355.1 of Loris lydekkerianus. Classification (NCBI taxonomy): domain Eukaryota; kingdom Metazoa; phylum Chordata; class Mammalia; order Primates; family Lorisidae; genus Loris; species Loris lydekkerianus. The sequence goes on from CAUYPK010122111.1 coordinate 26,302, forward strand.
TTAAATATGAAGACTTAGCCAAAATCATTAGTTAATTCCAATTTGAAGGATTTCTTTTTTTAATTGAGTACAATGAAATGAATAAAATAAATAGATCCTGTATCATGGTTTGCTGCACTTGGACAAGAGCTTGGGGTAGGAAACGTTTCCATCAGTCTATAAACTTCCTGTGACTCTTTCCCGTCCATTGTCCTCCCCCACGAAAACAACCACCATTCTGGTGTCCAGCCCCAAAGGCAAGTTTTGCCTCTTACTGAACTTCATGTAAAGGGAATCACACAGTATCATCTTATGTGTTTTGAAATTCAACCACATCATTCATGTTATTAGTTCATTCCTGTTCATTAATGAGTAGCATTCATGTTCATATTTTATGAATATACCATAATTTATTTATCCATTTCATTGTTGATGGACATTTGAGCTGTTTCTAATGTTTTGGTATTATGAATAAAGTTGTGATGAACATTCTCCTATACAAATATTACTTTGGCAATTATATGTTTACATTTCTTCGGGATCAACAGGGGTCCCAAATTGCTGGATCACAAGTTTTGTGTATGATTAACCTTATACAAAACTGCCAAATGGTTTTTCACAATTGAATTTTATATCCCCACCAGCAATGGGATAAGACATTTGGTTGCCCCATATCCTCACCAGGACTTTGTATTGTTAATGTTTTTATATTTCTATGGACATAAGGTATTTTATTGGGGATTTAATTTGCATGTCCCTGATGGCCAATGATGTTAAGCATGTTTTCCTGTATTTATTGGCCATCTGATTAATAATTTTGTGAAGGGTGTATCACAAGTCAATTTCCCACTTTTAGTTTTTTCTCTCTCTGTTATTGATAATTTAGGAGGTTTTTTGACATAGTCTAAGTTCTTTGTATAATAATATATAGAGATTGTTAATTTTTTTCCCAATGTGTTTTGCCTTTTTCACTTTCTATTATAATAATGTGTTTACATGAGCAACATTTTTTTTATGAGCAAAAATTTTTAATTTTAATGGAGGGGAGTTTATAAAATTTATTATTTCTACCCTTGGCATAATATTTTTTACATACTGTTTAAGAAATCTAGGGCCCTCTCAGATAACAAAAATGTTCTCCTATATTTTCTTCTAAAAATTTATGTAATAGTTTTAGCTTTTATGCTTAAGCCTGTAATTTATTTCAAGTAATTTTTTGTGTAGGTTTATTTGTCAAGGTTTATTTTTTTCCCTGTGTGGATATCCAGTTGATCTAATCCTATTTATTGAAAAGACTTTCTTTTTTCATGTTGTTGCAATCATTCATCAAAAATCACTTGAATTACATTTGTAAGTCTGTTTTCATTATATCATCATTAAAAAAGGTATCAGTTAAAGAGTTTTCATAGATACTCTTTATCAGGTTGAGGAATCTACATTCTTTATCATCAATACACACCAGGTTCTGTCAAATACTTTTTCTGCACCTATTGAGATGAGCATATAATTTTCTCCATTATTCTTTTAATATGGTAAATTGCATTGATTTGAGCTGTTTCTCCAGCTTGGTTGTTTAATGTTAAACCAATTTTGCTTTCTTAAGATAAACTCCACTTATCCTTTTTAAGATATATTGTTGAATTATGATTGGTAACATATTGAAAAACTTTGTGTACATTGGTGTTATTTCTCGTTTAAGTGCCTGATAGAATATATAATGAAGCCATTTTGGCCAGGAGTTTTGTTTTGTTTTGTCTATTTTTAAATGAGTATGCTTTTAGGTGTACTCTCGATGTTTTGTCAAACATCAAGCTATTCAGATTGTCAATTTCTTCTTATGTCAGTTTTGGAAAATTGTGTTTCTTCAAGGAATTTACCCATTTAATATATATTGTCTAAATTTTTGGCATAAATTTTTCATAATATTCTTTTTTATCATTTAATGCCTGTAGGATCTATAATGCCTGTGATGTTATTCCCTTTTGCATTTTTAATATTGGTTATTTGTGTTTTCTCACTTTTGTGTGATAATTATTGCTAGGAATTATGGATTTTATTAAGCATTTCCAAGAACTAGCTTTTGGCTTTGTTGATTTTTTTCTATAGCTTGTTTCTTCTTTGTTGATTTTTACTCTTATATTTATCATTTTTTACCTTCTACTTCATTTGAGTTTACTTTGCTACTCTTTCTACCTTCTTAATTTAAAAGCTTAAATCATTGACTTTACCCTGTCCCTTTTTAAAAAATAAAGCTATGAATTTCCCTGTTAGTAAGCCTTCAATTTTATTCTTCAAATTTTGACATGTTCCATTTTCATTATCATTCTGTTCAAAATATTTTCTAATGTATTTCTGACTTCTTTTTTGATCTGTACATTATTTAGAAATATGCTGTAATTTCCCAAACATTTAGGGATTTTCTACCTTACTTATCAATTCTTATCAATTTCTACCTTACTTATCAATTACTTCACAATTAACATGAATGGCTTAAATTGTCCTCTAAAGAGGCACAGGTTGGCTGACTGGATACAAAAACACAAGCCAGGTATGTGTTGCCTACATGAGACTCATCTTACCTCAAAAGATAAAAAAAGACTCAGGATGAAGGGATGGACATCTTAATATAGGCAAATGGAAATCAGAAAAAAGCAGGAGTTGTGATTTTATTTGCAGAAACAATAGAATTTAAACCAACAAGTATAAGGAAAGACAAGAATGGACACTACATATTTGCCACAGGAAACACTCAACATGAAGAGATTTCAATAAGTAATATTTATGCGCCCTACCTAAATGCTTGCTCCTCAATTTATAAAGAAAACTCTAATGGATATGAAAAATGTGATATCTTCCTGCACTATAGTAGTTGGAGAGATTTTAACATGTCTTTGTCAGTTCTGGACTTTCTGGTTATGTTTTTGTTACTAATTTTTATTTTAATACTGTTGTGGTCAAAGCATGCATTTTGCATTCTTTCAATCCTCTGAAAAATATTGAGGCTTGTTTTACTCTCCAGAATGTCATGTACGTTAGTGAATTTGTGTGTTCTGGAAGGAATGTATATGCTAAAGCTGTTGGATCTGGCAGGATTTTCCTAAACTTATTCTTCATCATTCCCTTCTAGGAATCTGTCATTGTCTCCACAAAGTCAATGCTTCTGTTTGGATGTATTTTATCCCTGTTCCAGTTAACTACATTATGTTTCCCACAACACATCCTGTATCTTGCTCTCGTCTGGGTCACCGGAGCCTCCACTTGATACTCAAAGTGAAGCCAATCTCAAAATGTTAAAGTAGTTTGGAGGTCATGAATTGCTTGTCAAAAAAGAGACAATAACAATATAGGCTTCCTTCTTTGTCTTTATTCCACCTTTTATGTGATACTGTAGAGACCAATGTAAGTGTTGAATTATGGGGAAGTAGTAAATGCTGCTGGGTCAGATATTGCCACTGCGCATGTGAAGTCATCTGTAAATTCCCCACCAAGTCTCCCCTCTCTAAATCAGATCACAGCTTGTGTGATACGTTAGATGATGTTTTTCCTTTGCACACTGAGTTTTTACATTTTCCAATAGTTTATACACAAACACACACAAATATATACACTGGAAAATGTACTTTACAAGAAATATAACTTCTTTTTCCAATCTACAATTTACAGAAGTGACACATTTAGGTTTTGAAAATTTTCTTATTTAAAGTAGAAGTCTAAGTGAATGAAAATATACTGGGATCATCCATATGACAAAATAGTGAATATGGTACAAGATTATGAGGCTAGGGCAAACTGGTGTGATCATTGCTATGTAGTTAACATTTGCTACTGCAATGCTACAGACCAAGCTTCATTGTCTTTAAATATCCCCAAGTCTGGGCCCTTCCTTCTGGGATTTGAGAATCCACATAGAGCCCACAGTTACCACAGTTCATCTAAGGAAAACATTCTGATTGCACTTTACAATATCTAGCCTGCCTTGTTCCAAGATAGATCTGTTCTTGGCTATGGGATGGGATCTGGACATCTCAACAGGAAAGGTTTTATGGAAGAGGCAACTTGAGCCCCTTTGTCGCCCAAGCTCACTTCCCTCCTCACATGGGGCACACAGAAGGATGCTCACCTTTTCCCATTCTCGGTCCTTGTTCAGTACAATCACTACCAGCCTGGGGTGCACCTGATACCCTTCTTCAGTGAAGGATAAGTCTTTGCCATTCCACGTCACATTGACCATAAATCTGCAAAAAGGAAGAGAGAAAGACAAATTTTTAAGGAAGAATTAAGAAGGTCAAACAAATGAATGGATGCTGCCATCTTTGTAACACTGGCAAAATACAAACTTACTATGCTATTATGTCATTCCTCACAAGCAGCACTTCTTCACTTCTCTCTGCAAAAGTATCAGGCAAGCACTGATAATTGATGGTGAATTGTAGTTGACTGTAATTAGCATGTGGAATGTAAATTTTTTGTCCTGCTAGACCCTTAGGCCTATGTTCAAATGATGTTCTTATAGGAGGATCTGAACACATATTCTGTTATACTTTAACAAGCTACCCTGAAGGACACTGCTTGCTCATAAACCACATGGTATTCAAGTTTGAAGAAATTATATCCTATCCACTGATATTTATTAAGCATTTACTACATGCCAGGACTCAGCTAGTTGGTGGGGGATAAATAAAAAAAAATAGACATAGTCCATACTAGCTGATTAGTCACAGAGCTATGACAAGTGGTAGAGAAAGAGAAGCATGTGCTATATGAATGTGGAACAGGAGCCGGGCAAGGTTGAAAAAAGTGCAACTTGACCTGAATGATGAGTCAGCATTAACTACGTAATAAAAGGCACACACAGGAAAAAGACACATGTGCAAAGGTGCAAAGGCCCTGTGGCGTTCATAGGAGGGACTAAATGTAGACCAGTGAGACGGAAGCAGAGGAAGACAGAGAAATGTGAGATAGGTGAGGCTGAGAAGGTGAACAGGAGCAAACAGAGCTCTGGAGACCATGTTAAATTTTGTCTTTGTCACAAAACAATGGAGGACATATCTGGGCTTTTAATCAAAGAGGTTACATAATCAGCCTTTTGCTTTAGCATGTCACTTGAATGCTACATAGACAATGAATTGGAGAGGGACCAGAGTGCATGTAAGGGTAATATTTGTACTATTCTTATAATCTAGGTAAAAGATAATGGTTTTGACCCTGGATGTGGCCAACGAAGGAGGAGAAAAGGCAGCAACAAACAGGACCATGTGAAAAGATATTTAGCAGGAGTTTGGCGAAAGATTATATGTGAAAGTGAAGGAGAAAGAAGCATTGAGGATGACCCCTCATCTTTGCCTTACATGTTCATGCTGTCAACTTTTGGTCCAGGTGTTTTCATCACAGGTAACAGCTATTTGCCTTACAACACTTGTACCCTCATCACTCCTCAAATCCAGCATGCCTGTGGTCAGGCTGGCCTCAGATGGAGCACCAAGGCAGAGTTCATCTCTCAGCACGTGGGTGAAAGGGTAACCACTTCTCCTTGAAGCTTGGAGAAAATGTAATGGTGCTGAAGATATCTAGGAAAACATGGTGATGGCCATTCAGCAGACAAACAGTAAATACACTGAGGTGAACTGAAGCATTCCAAGTCTTCCTCGGAAAGAAAAGGTATCTTGAAGCCATAGCATTTTTCTGCTTCTTACTCCACTAACACCAAGAACAGAGAAGAAGTAAGAAATTGAGTAGGAGAAAGAGGCTACCAGAAATTCCAAAAAGAGAGATTGGCCTAATGAGTCCCATGTGTGTCCCTGGACCATCATAGCACGGAAGAGTCTGCTGGTGTTGTATGGGGGAGAATCACGTCTCCCAGGACAAGGTGAAGAAACTGGGGTAAAGGGAAGGAACAAAGAATCTGTTTTATGGACTATATAGACCACAGTAATGTTTTTGAAAACAGGTTAATGACAGAAAAAAAAAACCTCATTATTTAATATGTCCAAAGCAAAAAGAAAAGGAAAACAAAGCTTGCCTATGCATGAAAGGATTACAAGTATTTTCCATTTTTCTTTCTGTATCTTTGTATTTTGCAAATTCTATTATGTTACCAGACTTTAGGTTATACCCTAAGTCTACAGTGATCAAAACAGGATGGCACTGGCATAAAAGTAGACACATAGATCTATGGAATAAAATAGAGAATCTAGAGATGAACCATGTTGTCATCAGAACATACTTCTATCTGATCTTTGATAAACCAAACAAAAGCATACACTGGGGAAAAGAATCCCTATTTAATAAATGGTGCTGAGAGAATTGGTTAGTCATGTGTAAAAGACTGAAACTGGACCCACACTTCTCACCACTTACAAAAATTGACTCTCACTGGAAAAAAAAGGTTTAAATTTAAAATACAAAATGATTAAAATTCTAGAAGAAAGTGTGGGAAAAACTTTTGACAATATTGACCTAGGAAGATTTTATGAAGAAGACCCCTCTGGCAGTTGCAGCAATGCCAAAAATAAATAAATAGGACATGATTGAGCTAAAAAAGCTTATGTATCACTAAGGGTACCACAACTAAAGCAAACAGACAGTCTTCAGAATGGAAGAAGATATTTGCATGCTATGAATCTGACAAAGGGCTGATAACTAGAGTCTAAGTCTGATAACTTAGAGAACTTAAACTAATGAACAAAAAAAAGAGCAAACAATTCCATTAATAAGTAGCCAAGAGGCATGAATGGAACCTTTGCTGAAGAAGACAGATGAATGGCCAACAAACACATGAAAAAATGCTCAACATTTCTAATCATCAGAGAAATGCAAATCAAAAATACCCTGAGATATCGCCTAACCCCAGTGAGAATAGCCCACATCACAAAGTCCCAAATCTGAAGATGCTGGCATGGATGTGAAGAGAAGGGAACACTTTTACACTGTTAGTGAGATTAGCAAATTAAAATAGCCTCTATGGAAAGAAGAGTGGAGAATCTTCAAAAAGCTAAAAATAGACCCTCCATTTGATCCTGTAATTCTATTACTAGGTATCTACCCAGAAGAAATAAAATCATTTTATTCAGATGATTTTTACTTAGATCGCTTTATTTAGAACATTTAGAATGTTCAGTGCAATTGTTCAATACACAATCGCCAAGACATGGAATCCACTCAAGTACCCATCAACTCATGAAAGAATTAATAAACTGTAGTATATGTATACCATGGAACACTAATCACACAAAAAGATGGAGACTTTACATCTTTTGTATTTAACTGGATGGAGTTGAAGAACATTCTTCTCAGTAAAGTATCACAAGAGTGGAAAAGCAAGTATCCAATGTATGCAATACTAATATGAAACCAATGGATAAACAACTATACAACCACAGAAGAGAAAAACACAATTAAATTCAAGGGCTGAGGGGAGAAGAGGGAAAGGGGAGAGGGGAGGAGGGAGGAAGCCTGCTGTGCTCTCACCTAATGTGCACAATGTGAGGGTTCTACAGCACACTCCCTTGGTGAAAGGCTCAACAACAACTTGGACTTCACCTAACAAACACGAACAACATAACCTAGTCATTTGTGCCTTATATTAATCTGAAATTAAAAAACAATTCTCTGGAGAGGTGCCTATGGCTCAGTGAGTAGGGCGCCGGCCCATATACTGAGGGTGGTGGGTTTGAACTTGGCCCCGGCCAAACTGCAACAAAAAATAGCTGGGCGTTGCGGCGGGCATCTGTAGACACAGCTACTCGGGAGGCTGAGGCAAGAGAATCATCTAAGCCCATAGAGCTGGAGGTTGCTGTGAGCTGTGATGCCACCGTACTCTACTGAGGGCAATAAAGTGACTCTCTGTCTCTTAAAAAACAAAACAAAACAAAAAACAATTTCCTGTACTCAATTATTTTAACAAACAGAAAAGTATAACACTGCTACTCCAGGAAGAGAAAAGAGCAATCACTATTTTATTGGGTGCATTCAGAACATCTCTGATTACTTCTCAGAGTGATACTTCTTAAAGTAACCACTATTTTCTGCATGTCTGTTATGTGCCAGGCCTTATAGTAAATCCTTCAGACATAGAAATAACAAATACAAGATGCGCCCTCTTACCCACAGCCTTATGATTCAGTGACATAGACACATAGACAATGACAATGCCTACCATGCCACTTGTGGACTGATGGGAAGTGAGTATAAAAAGTCACAAGAACACAGAGGAAGGGCCCTGACACACGCTGGGGGGGGGTCAAGGGAGATCTTCTGAGGGAATCTTGAAGGGTGAAGGGGTTGAGGAGGGTTGGGAGGAGGCATTCCAAACAGGGGGGTCATCTAAATTAAAGAGTCAATAAAAGGGGCACACCCCAGGGGAACAAAAGACAGCTTAGTAGTGGTTGTGTAATGTGCAATTGGAGGAGACTGGAGAGGATCTGGAGAGATGAAGCCAGATCATAAGGGACTTTGCATGACATGCTAAAGGGCTTTGTTCAGAAAGCCATGGGGATCCATGAGAGGTTTTAAGTAGAGGAATGAGGCATTAGGATTTGCTGGCCAATGGAAGCAGAATATGAAAGTGCTTCTCTGCATTTGAAAAGAACAACATTTTTCCTAATGGCTGAGTATCTGCCCAAAAGAAAAGAAATCACTTTTATCAAAAAGACACCTGCACCCAAATGTTTATGGCAGCACAATTAACAGTCACAAAGATGTGGAATCATCCTAAGTGCTCACTGATTCATGAGTGGATTAAGAAAATGTAGGACACACACAGACACCATGGAGTAAAAGGAAGGAAATAGTATCTTTTGCAGCAATTTGGATGGAACCGGAGACTATTATCCTAAGTAAAGTATTTCAGGAATTTTGAAAAACACCACATGTACTCCCTAATACTTGGGAGCTGATTGACAGGTAAAAAGAGATATAAAAGTCACTGGAAATCAAGGAGGTGGGTAAAATTTATCTATCTGTATAATGAACACTTCTCAGGTGATGGGAACTCTACAAGCCCTGACCTAATCATCATAAAAAGTAACAATGTAACAAAAATATTTATAACCCTTTAATGTTTTTTAAAATCTCCATTCATTATCTAGTCAAATCAAGCTATTTTTCCCTCTTCTCCTTATTCCCTTTTATGTTGCCTGGTTGGAGTTTGATGAGCTAAATGAAGGATTCCAGACAGGCACATCTAGCAGCTTTCCACTTCACAGCCCTTACTGAGACTCTTAAGAAGACATTGGTATGGACTGAGGTTTAGAAGAGAACTGAATTTCAGTCAAACTCTTCATTATTAGCAGGACTTCAAAGTAAACATTTGGAGGCTAAATTAAGCCATTTTCATTTTTTAAGCTGACATTTTGGTTCTATTTCCCATGGTTAATTTTAACCCCATCACACTGTCTGGAATATGGTGGGGGGCTCAATTAATGCTTAGTGACTGTGTTGGTAGTTCATCACTGGAAGTGCTATGCATCCATCAATATATTTATCCAGTTACTCAATATATCTGTCCACCAAACTATTCATCAATACATTCATCCAAGGCACTCAATACATCTATCCACCAATCTATTCATCAATACATTGATCCAGGCACTCAATACATCTCTCCATCCATCTGTCCATCAATACATTCATCCAGGCACTCACTAATACATCCATCCACCTATCTGTCCATCGCATCTATCCATCAATACATTCACTAAGCACTCAATACATCCATCCACCTACCCATCCATCAATACATTCACCAAGCACTCAATACATCCATCCACCTATCCATCCATCAATACAATCATCCAGACACTCATTAATACATCTATCCACCTATCTGTCCATCAATACATTCATCCAGGCACTCAATGACGTATTGATGATGTCACCCACCTATCTGTCTGTCAATTCCTTTGTTAATACACTCATCCATTCTCCCAACCCTTAGACATGTTTGAGTGCCTACTATGTGTCACTCTCTATGCCAAGAACTATGTGAGGAAAATAATACAAAAATAACCACACATACTTCAGTTTCCAAGGTTGGAGAGAGAGACATGAATAACTGTAATGAAGAACAGCAGCTGTAGAAATAGCTGCATACTAATTAAGCTGGTAAAGAGCGTAAGGCATAGAAGGGCCAACACTACTACAATTCCAGGCTGGACTTGGGAAACAAAGTAGAAGGTGTTTGAGTTGAGCTGGGAAGGAAGAGTAAGGGCAGAGCATGTGAGTGGCAAAAGGGAAAGGGAGAAAGCACATCATGAGGAGAAACTGCAAAGTCAGAGGCAGGAACCGTGAAACACCAGGGCACATTCAGTGAACTATAGTAGTTCAGAATGGTAGGGATGTGGGGTGCGTGTGGAAAATTGCCAGGGTTTGAGGTTAGAGACGTAGAACCCGAGGGCAGGGAAGTCAGTCAGTTCCTGTACAGACTGTACTATAATTCATCCAGTGTTTCTTGGAGGGGAAGTCTTGAAAAGCAAGTTTGCATGAAGCAGACAGATGAACAGAGAAGGCTTTGCGGTAACTGAGGCAAGAAATAGGGCCAATGGCCAAAGGAAGCAGCAGTTGGAATAAAGACATTGGACAGATAGGTAAGCAACTCCAATGGGATTTCAGTATAAAAACTCCAGACAAGGACACAGGTGTCCTCAACCCAAAGATCTGAGCTAGGAGAAAATAGTCACTCTGTGCCCGCACCGGCTGCCCCAAGTTCATAGTCAGCCAGTAGACTCTTTGAGGTATTTCTAATTGAATCCAACGTGCTCCCAAGCCTGGTTTCCATTATACAACACCTTGGAGTGAAGGAAGTTCAGATTACATCTACCTAATCTCCCGAATGTGGGAAAACTGAAAAATTTAGTAAATTGCCAAAAAACCACTTTGTTTCAACATAGACACTTGGCCCTGGGGAGAGCTGCAGTAATCATTCTAATCATGAAGCATTGCCTTGAGCACCTTCCTTTGAATTTCTCAGTTGAATTTACTTAAATCTCCACCTTTAATTTCCTATCTCCATTTCCTCCACTCATTCCTTTTTCTTCCATTTGGTAGTGAAATTCGATGGAATTAGCAGGGTCAATATTTAGATGCAACCTCTTGTCTTCAGATTATATGAAAACTATATGGAAATATATGCCAGATTTTTCTGTGTTCCTTTAAGATTCAATATTCTGGGCCAATGACTCCATGTACTCAATGTTGATATTGTCCTTCTTTTGCTATTAAGAGTCTCCCTTGACAGGGGGGAAAAAAAAAAAACAACCCTTAACAGAACTTTCTGCTGAACGGTAATTTCATTATGAAGTTGGCAGAAAGCAAGTACCTATTACCTTCAATTCCCCAATTTCTAGAATGGACAACCCATATTTCCTTCTGCTTGCTTCTCATTTAAACTTGCTCCAGAGCAAAATTCTATACCTAGGGTAATACCATTCTATACCACATTGCTTGGTCCCCATTAACACCTGCCGTGCACTGGTGTTAAACAGTAAAATCTTATCACTGTTTTGCTTATCTCTCAAAAATTGACCATAAATGTTCAGTGGTCAGATAAAATACCAGAAATTCTGGCTGCTTCTAAGCTGCCAATTACATTTTCAGATGAGTTTGGGAGCATTAGGAGTGCTAGGGCCATAGACTCAAATTACCTTTTCAATAGTTCCATCAGGAGCAATAAATACACAGAAACATGGTAGCAAAATACAGCAGAGGGAAGGCTCTAATGATTTGCAAAGATGTTCACTTCTGTGTTAGCATCCATTGGTGTTAAGTGCTAAGTAGTTCACTGACATATAAAACTCTAATTCCAAAAATATGTAAATATATGAGACATATTTACATTTTACATACAAGTTTCCTTCAGCATTTGAAATCCTTAGTGATAAAGCTGAAATCCAGGTGAAATAAACATTTCTCTACCGCTTGCATTTTCTACTCTATGAATGGTGGTGCATGGAGACCAAATATAACATTGAAAAACAAGTAGGCTGTATTTTCTCTATTACGACTAAAAAAGAAATTGTGCCAGAATTGTCAAGTTCTGTCTAGAGCTGCACTCTCGTATGAAAGCCACCAACCACTGTGGCTATTGAGCACTTAACATAATGTTTAGCCTGAATTCAGGTGTGCCATAGTGTAAAACACATAAGAGATTTTGAAGACTTGGTATTTTAAAAATGTGTAAAACATCTCATAAAAGGCCCTGGTGTGGTGACTCACGCTGATAATCCTAGCACTTTGGGAGGCCTCCTGAGCTCGGGAGTTTGAGACCAGCCTGAGCTAGAGCGAGACCCCTTCTCTAAAAACTAGCCAAGTGTTGGGGGGTGGAGCAAGATGGCAGCTGAGTAACAGCTTCCTTGTATCTGGGCACCGTGAGTCTGTGGAGATAGGACTCCAGGCATTTCTGGCTGGTGGGATCTGCCTATAATTGTCCGTTTGAGGATACAGTGAGTCAGCAAGAGACTTCTGGACACCAAGAGGAGGACTAAAACAGTGGAAAAGTGGCAAGTGGTCACGTGTGTTTAATCGGTCTAAACCTGCCGGGCAACTGTAAGTACAGTAGCAGCGAGACTGCAAACCGGAAAGGCCTTACCTGTGAACTGTTTTGGTGTCTTTGGACTTGGCACTCAGTTGAACTGCCTTGGGGAGAGCTTGAGCAGGAGTGCGGAGAACTTTGGCCATTGTCTAGGGCCCCAGTCGGAGCTGCTGAGCCAGATAGAGCTAATAATGTTTGGCTGTGGGCCACAGGGAACCACTGTGAGTGATCTGCCCCAGCAAGCTCCACCCTCAGGGTCGCAGAGCAAGAATCAGGCGGGAGCTGGTAACCTAGTGACTGAGTAGCCTAAGGGCATGGTCTAAGCCGCCTTACAGCCCTAACCCTCAGGGGCAGAGTGAGACCAGTTTTGGC
>CAUYPK010122114.1:0-11022 GCA_963574355.1 Loris lydekkerianus
ATTAATTTTTGTTCAGTGTATGATTTCTGGAAGATAGATAGGTATCTACTAAGCAATGTGTGAAGTGTGTGTCTACAGGTAGACCCTTTTCTACTGAACAGGCTAACTTAAGGAACTACTTTCCATTGTTGCCCCCTCAAAAGACCAGAATTCAGGCTCTGCGCCTGTGGCTTAAGCAGCTAAGGCGCCAACCACATACACCTGAGCTGGTGGGTTCGAATCCAGCCTGGACCTTCCAAACAAAATAGCCAGGTGTTATGGTGGGCGCCTGGAGGCAGGAGAATCCTTGAAGCCCAGGAGTTGGAGGTTGCTGTGAGCTATGATCACTCTACCCAGGGCGATGGCTTGAGGCTCTGTCTCAAAAAAAACCAAAACCAAAACAAAAAACAAAAAAAACACCACACTTCAGGCAAATTTTAAAAAATCTCAAAGTTTAGGCTTGGCACCTGTGGCTTACGCGGCTAAGGCTCCAGCCACATACACCTGAGTTGGCAGTTTTGAATCCAGCCTGGCCGGTCAAACAACAATGATGGCTGCAACCAAAAAATAGCCGGGCATTGTGGCGGGTGCCTGTAGTCCCAGCTACTGGGGAGGCAGAGGCAGGAGAATCGCTTGAGCCCAGGAGTTGGAAGTTGCTGTGAGCTGTGATGTCACTGCACTCTAACCAGGAGAACAGCTTGAGGGTCTGTCTAGAAAAAAACAAAATCTCAAACTTTAAAATAATTGCTGCTTTTCACAAGATGGTGCCAACTCCCAGGCCTAAGGTATTCTCTCTCTTCCTTTTTGCATTTTTGTCCAGGGCTGGATTTGAACCCACCATCTGTGGCCCATGGGGCCAGCACCCTTCCCCTTGAGCCACAGGCGCCATTCCCCTCAGCTATTCTCTTGCCTCACCCTCCCAAGTGGCTGGGACTACAGCCTGACCTTAATTTAAAAGAAAAAAAAAAGTGCTGTGGGGAAGAAACTGTTTCCACTTCTGCCTTTTCCAGCCTCTTGTTGGATGGCCTTCCTGTCGCTCAAGGTAGAGGGGTGGGGTCTTAGGCTGTATCCAATCAGGGATGCTCCAATATGAACTATCCAATCAGAAGCACAATCAGAAAGAAGAAGGCCGGCACCCAGGATTCTGAGCTGCATTTGTCTCTTGAGTTGGCCTCTGAGCTGATGCCGCCTCTTCAACTGTTCCATCTCCCTGAGATCCCAAGTGTCTATGCAGCAGCCTCTGTCGCCCTGTGACCTGCATGTACTGAGAGATCTGTAGGGAGTACACGAGGACATCCCAGGAGCTGGGAAATGGTGAGTACTGGAGACTGGGTGTCCTGAAAAGGGGAGGGGCGTGGTTGGAGCCAGAAGTGGCTGTGGCGGGACCCGGCAATTTCCCTTCAGTTTTAGAGTCTTAAGACTAAAGTTTGCCCCTGGCACCCCTGGCCCCACGGGGGCCACTTGGCAAAAGGTGGAGTGGGGCAGGCAGTTGGGACCCTGTTGCTCCAAGCATTCCTGAACCTGTTAGGTGGACCACAGCCCCGAGCTCTCTGAGCAGCTGTGCGCCTGCAGCGCCCGGCATCCCTCCCTCCTGGTGACAATGGAAGGGTCCTCAGGGAAGAATCCCAACTGATTATGTGGGGCTTGTTCATGATAGGAGCTGTAGTCTTTGGGACCCTCAACCCCTCCATTCTTTTGTTAAACAAACTGAGGTCCCGACGGGGCGGCTCACTCTGCGAAACCGAAAGTGGTCCGCTTGCCTGTCCTTGTAGTTAAACACTGGGACTGGGAGTTGGTGGGTAAAAAGACTTTATTATGGGCCAGGCTAGTAATTCCGGAGAACAGAGACAGTAATTTTTTAAATGCTGTTTTATCTATTTAACCAATTTTAATAATTTATATAGGGAATAATTTCGTAAGTATACTAGAAACATACGTGATTAGCAACATGTAGGCAAGTTAAATACATTTAACAATTAAAACACTAATCAAAAATCATCAATAAAACATCATTAAACATGTTATTAACTTGTTCTATAGTGCTTCATTACTTCCTTGTTTTTTTTTTTTTTTCCAAGATTATTATCTTTATTCCCTGTTTCTCCTTTGGCCTGTGTGACACTTTTCCTATGTTGTAAAGTGCATTCTCACTTCAGAAGTAGCTAAGAAAGGTTGTAAGATTGTGTCTGTCTTCCACATTCTCTACTTTTATTTTATTTTCACATCTATGAAATTGATTTAAAATGTAAATAATTGTTTGTTTGTTTTTGAGACAGAGTCTCAAGCTGTGACCCTTGAGAGAGCCTTGGTGTCTCGGCCTCACAGCAACCTCAAACTCTTGGGTTTCAGGGATTCCCTTACCTCAGCCTCCCAAGCAGCTGGGACTACAGGCGCCTGCCAAAACTCCTGGCTGTTTTTTGGTTGTAGTTGCATTGTTGTTCGGCAGGTCCAGGCAGGATTCAAACCTACTAGCTCCCGTGTGTATATGGCTGGCACCCTAGCTGCTGAGCTACAGGCCCCAAGCCTAAAATTAAAATAATTTTAAATAATTTTAAATTTGTGATGGTTAGTTAAATTGGAATGCAGGCTGTGCTGGTTAATTTATTTTGTTTTTGAAATTTGTGAAACAAGGATGGGGGCGGTGGCTCAGGCCTGTAATTCTAGCACTCAGGGAGGCAAAGGAAGGTGTATTACTTGAGCTCATGAGTTTGAAACCAGCCTGAGCCAGAGTGAGAACTTGTCTCTAAAAATAAAAAAAAAAAAAGAAAAATCTAGGTGTTGTAGCCAGCACCTGTAGTCCCAACTACTTGGGAATCTTAGGCAAGAGAATCACTTAAGCCAAGCGTTTGAGGTTGCTGTGAGTTGTGATGCCAGGGTACTCTATGGTGACAAAGTGAGACTCTGTCTAAAAGAAAAGAAAAATAAATTGTGAAACAGCACGTGCATATAAATGGTATACATATTAAGAAGCTTATAATATATACTATAAAAATAAGTATACAGGTACCGAGTTAGGTAATGCTGGGTAATCATGACAATACTTTAGATAGGAGGTGTTGGATATTCTTTAATATCTTGCTTGTTGTTTTATTTGGACTATGTCTTTTATACATCTTAACTTGTTTTTAATTAGTTGGGGACTGTTAGATAAATTGACGCAGAACATAGATTTTAAAGCTTTTACATCTATGATTGTTTTTTAATAATCAATAATGGTTGCTTGATTTTTTAGTATAACTTCTCATACTTGTTTTAATTCTATACTCAGAGTGTTTCTGGCTTGAGAAGTTGTATTAAGGGTCTTGACGATGGCACAGGCCAATGGACTGATTTTCAGATTGAGTCCAATAGCTGTTGTTGGTATGACAAAAAATGGCTGATGTGGTGTATTTAGCAGGGCTAAAAAGGTGTAGTTGGCTATTTTAGTTTTCAGGGAGGCCAATATCTTAAGTTACTTTAGACCTGTTGGACTTAAAGTTTTGTACCCAGGGTAGACTAGGGGTGAATCTTAGGGAACAAAGCTTCCCTGTGTTGTAGCAAGAATAGATGAAAAAGCCTGGGTGCCATATAATATGATCTGTCTTCTCTTAAAGGTAGGTTGTTGCGTCTATTGGCATAAGGTAAAAAGGTGGTTAAGTTACATTTAAGTAAGGAATTATTCAGGATAGTGTATTGGAATGAGCACTTTTTAAGCTTGATATATTTATGACTAATAGTTCCAGTTGTATAGCAAATATGTATTTTTTTCTTGACAGTAGTGGTTTTTTTTTTTTTTTTTTTTTTTAGAGACAGTCTGACTTTATCATCCTCAGGAGAGTGCTGTGGTGTCACAGCTCACAGCAACCTCCAACTCCTGGGTTTAGGTGATTCTCTTGCCTCAGCCTCCCGAGTAGCTGGAAGTACAGGCACCTGCCACAAAGCCCCAGTATTTTTTTGTTGCTGTTTGTTTGGGACTGGGTTTGAACCTAGCAACCTTGGTATATGGGGCCAGTGTCAGACTCACTGAGCCACAAGCGCTGCCGTGTAGTGCTTGTTTTTTAACTATAAATATCTGAGTATGCGATAATGTTTTTGATATATGAGAAAAGTGCGAAATTTCTGATAAGTTCTAGTGGGTGCACATCTTCATTAGCCAAGAAGTAAATACCTGTTCTACATAAGTACTTCTAGTAAGACAGAAATCAGACATAGTTATGACATTTTGGGCTAAAGACATCTATGCATTTTTATTTCATCAAAATGAGGCAAGGTACTGGGGTGAGCACACAGCCGTGGAATAGGAACATGGCAGGGATTGTAGCTCTTCAATCTAACATGGCGTTTCCTCCAGTCTAGTTTTTGTCAGCTGCTGCTGCTTCTGCAGTGAGATACAGCTTGAGTTGGATGTGGTGGGCCCAGGCTTCTAGTACTGCAAGTTTCACTGCTGTGGTGTCCTCAGCAGAACATCTTCTGGGCTAGTCTACTTTCCTTTCAGCTGTTTCTCTCAGGCCCATCTTTCCAGGTTTTGAGCTGGTCTTGTTTACCAGGATAAAAGGGACATTCATTTTCTGCAGGGGTTGACTGGGGTCTGGGAACAGAAAACCTATGAATAAGGGATAATACTCACTGCATTGTTGTACATACTTTCCTAGTTTAAGATTATATTCTGCTTGCCTTGACATTTGAATGGAGACTGCCTGGTTTTTTTATGAACAACTCTGTGAGGATTTAATTTGACCCTGTTTCTAGGGGTATTTGGAGGAAAATTCCTGGGTTTTATGTAAATGTATCTCCTGGCATTGTTTGGTCATATTTATTTGTCATCTGATTTATTTTCTTTTTTCCTTTTCCTGATGATTGAGTTCTCTGGGCTGCATGCAATTTCTACTGAATTTCTACTGAATTTCAAAAATTTGCATACCTGCTGTGTAAATTCTGCCATAAAAGGTGGACCATTATTACTTTGATGGCTTCTGGGGAGCTTGTAATGAGGTGAAGGAACTAAGTACATTTCACCCCAAAATATGACTCCTTTGTGTAAAGAATATTTTGAATTAAAGGCCATTCATGATCAGAAAGCATTGCAAGAGGCTTTTCCTCTACCTCTATAAAACCTGAGTCACTTGGTTGGGAATCCAAAGTCACTTCTGACCTTCTTATTACATGCTAATAGATCTGTACCCAAGGTCATTTGAAGTACAATATCTGTCTCTCACATTAATCTAGAAATCAATGTGTTTTCACCCTTCTGCACATTCCTCCTTGCAACCAGTTACTGCACCTATACTTTCCACTTACTCCTCCCTCCCTTCTAAAAAGCATCTGTAAAGATCTCTGACCATCACTGAGACTTTGGGTAATTGTTCTTTTGGTTCCCCCCATGCACATGGTTTTTGGAAATAAAACTTTGTCTTAATAATCTATCCCAATTGTGAGATGATCTTTCAGCAAACCAACCAAAGGGAAAAGGACAGATTTCACCTTGATCCATACAGTAGTGTAATGTTTTTCAGAGGGACCTTTATTACTTCTGTAGTTTTCTTTGTTTTTGTGGGGCAAGCTTTTACTAATCTTGAAAAAGTATCCATTAATACTAGTAAATATTTCAGACTTTTGGGTGAGAGTATTTGAAGTCTATCAGCTAGTTTTCATTTTCTTTGTTCTTTTTTTGAGATAGAGCCTCAAGCTTTCACCCTGTGTAGAGTGCTGTAACATCACAGCTCACAGCAATCCTCAACTCCTGGGCTTAAGCAAATTCTCTTGCCTCATCCTCCCAAGTACCTGGGACTACAGGTGCCTGCCACAATGCCCAGCTATTTTATGTCTCAAAAGAAACAAACAAAGGAAAAAAACAAAGTGTAGGTTAGGCATGCTAGGTAGTTTTGAAAATGGAAAGGTTTTTTGAAATAATGGTGCCGAAGAAACTGCAATTAAACCCCAATTTTTTTTTTAACAGGAGTCTCATTATGTCCCTCTTGATGGAGTGCCTCGGCATCATAACTCATAGGAACCTCAAACTCTGGGGCTTAAATGATTCTCTTGCCTCAGCCTCCCAAGTAGCTGGGACTACAGGCACACACCACTATGTCTGGTTACTTTTTGTTGCAGTTCTCATTGTTGTCTTAGCTGTCCCGGGCTGGGTTCCCACCAGCCTCAGTGCATGTGGCTGTCATTGTAAGCACTGTGCTATAAGGCCAAGTCTAGAAATCTTTTTACAACTCTCAGAATGTGCTGATGAAAATCATGATTTCTTTTCTCGTAGTAGTTCTTCATATGTTATGGGAAATATTGAAGACACAAGTGATTATGATTGAAATTTTTTTTTCTTTTTTTGAGGCAGAGTCTACTGAGTCACCCTCAGTAGAGTATCTTTTTGTCACAGCTCACAGCAACCTCAAACTCTTAAGCTTAAGAGGATTCTCTTGCATCAGCCTTCCAAGTAGCTGGGACTATAAGCATTTGCCACAGTGCCCGTCTATTTTTTGCTTGCAGTTGTCATTGTTTAGCAGGCCTGGTCTGAGCTCGAACCTCCAGCCTTGGTGTATGTGACCGGCGCCCTACTCACTGAGCTATGGGCACCCACCCTATGATTGAAATTTCTAATGAAAATGACAAATAATGGTGCACAAATCATTTACTTTTATTTTCTTGCAAACAAAACCCATCACTTTGTTTTGAAATTGCTATTCAAAGCCCATTGAATTCTGGGTAATAAAGATGAACAGAAGCCTGAATATTAAGTCCCTTATAACCTTGTGTTGCTCCTGTCACCACAAGAGAAGGCATGGACTCTCTAAAATGTCCTTATGTAAGAAATAAAGCTTCTCAAAATAAAAACAGTTGCCTTATATTGTTTTCTTGTTACCTCTTTATCTGCTGCAGTTAGGAAATTCAGCTACTCTTTTTCCTGTACATCATTTTTGCTTCTCAGATCCCTAAAAGAATCATTTACAACATCATTTTATTTCTCCCTGTTCCATTGATTCTCTCAAATCATTTTTGTCTTTGAAGAGAATAGTCTACATTTCCATGTCATTGTTCTTTAGCTTCTTTACCCAAGTGAGAGGTTGGGATAATTGTTCTATGATTTCCCCACATATGTAGTACATTAATAAGTATGCATAATTTGTATGCCTTTTCTCTTATGAATTTGTCAGGTGTGAGTTGGTATCCAGGAAACCTTCAAAAAATTAAGGGGAAGGATTTCCCTTGGCCTGTGCATTAGTCAGAATGTTAGTAGACTAAGAAGATCTGGCTGCCTGTCACTGTCAGCCAGTATGCAGAGACAGGAATAGGATTGTAAAACTTTGTTAGAAGAAGGCCCGCGATACTGGAGAACAGTGAGAGTAGCCTCCCCAAGACTGTTGTGTTCTTCTTCCATTTCTAAAATCACAGTTTTAATACATAATGGCTCACAGCAAAGACCACATTAACTTTAAGTAATAAACAAAACAACTCAGTGGCAAACTATGTCATTTCCAATTCAAAAATTAATTCTCTGGCTTGGCGCCTGTGCCTCAAGTGGCTAAGAGCTGGTGGGTTCAAATCCAGCCGGGGCCTGCTAAACAACAATGACAACTACAACCAAAAAATAACTGGGCATTGTGTTGGGCACCTGTAGTCCCAATACTTGGGAGAGGGAGGGAAGAGAATTGCTTAAGCTCAGAAGTCGGAGGTTGCTGTGAGCTGTGATGCCATGGCACTCTACCCATGGCGACAGCTTGAGGCTCTGTCTCAGAAAAAAAAAGTTCATTATCTAAATCAATCCTCCTCAAGCTATGACCACAATAACCCTTATTTTGCTTATTTGCTTTTTAAAACTTTATTTCAACATAACCATGCTTACAGAAAGACACTCATATTTATTAATAGAATGCAAGTTAATTTTAACTTATACTACATAATTTGTACTAAAACTTGGTACATGGTTAAAAATTTTTAAGAAGGATTTGCGGTCTGCTTTATGTTCATCTAATACAAATGTATAAAAGATCCATCAAATGTTACTAAAGAAGGCAGTAAGAAAGTTGAGAAATTTACCTTTGGTTTGGCTTAGAAAAATAACACATTACACTGAATATGTTTATAAATTGGTGCAACAAAACATTGTTGTAGGCTCAGCACCTGTGGCTCAAGCCGCTAAGGCTCCAGCCACATACACCTGAGCTGACGGGTTTGAATCCACCCTGGCCCGCCAAACAACGATGGCTGCAACCAAAAAATAGCTGGATGTTGTGGCGGGCGCCTGTAGTCCCAGCTACTTGGGAAGTGGAGACAGGAGACTCGCTTGAGCCCAGGAGTTTGAGATTGATGTGAGCTATGATGCCACAGCACTCTACCCAGGGCAACAGCTTGAGGCTGTCTCAAAAAAAAAAAAAAATTGTTGTAATGTTTCAACCACCCGTTTACAAAGTACAGTGACCCACACATAATTAGCACTTTTTCTAATCTTTTATATTGTACCACCTCAAAGAGATCTTAACCAGATTAAGAAAACAGTAAAGAAAACATAAAGTAATTATATCAACCTAGAATACAGGATGTCAGAATTCAAGATTACCTACTGGGATTATACTTTATTTTGCTGTGGTGAATATCTACTAAGTTACTGCAATAAATAACTACTATCGTAAGAACAATCCTAGGTTGTTTTCTTTCATACTCTTTGGCAACTGACCAAAGAATGTAGAAAAAAAATTTTATAGTACACATACTTTTTCATACAAAGTGCCCCATAGAGCACCAGAATAGCTAAAATTCATTTGAGGCCTCACCTGTAGAAAGAGGCTGTCACAAGGACTTGCATGACACCCAATAGTCGTGGAGATACATGAGAAAGTATGTTTTTTTTTTTGTTTGTTTGTTTGTTTTTTTGAGACAGAGCCTCAAGCAGTCGCCCTGTGTAGAGCTACCGGTGCTGAACCAAATCTCCCACTTCTAAAGTGGGAGAGCCAGAGTCCCTGGCTTTTGCTTGCTTCTCTGCACTTTTTTCAACAAAAAAAATTTCTTGGCACTGTGTACCGTAATGTGATGTACAAACTTCTTCAGGTTCTGCTTCTTACTGGCATGGCTTATAGCGAAATAGTTTGGTCTTCAAGTTCTTGCATTTGTCCTCTGCTCCTGATGTTTCAGAAGGAAGATCTTTATTTGAGCTATAAATTTCTGGGGCAGGTGATGCCTCAAATACAGGCTGAGGTTCTACAACACTCAATTCCAAATTTCTCAGTTGCACATTTTCCAGTCCATTGCATTTATGTTTTATTTGAGGAGACTCCTCAAGTTCTTCTCCATCACTATCTGAAAAGTTGTTATCCCCAACATAAATCAGTTCTGCTGTCTGTCTTCACCAACCAGGTAAACTCAGAAGCTGCCACTTATTTTCCCAGTTAAAGGCACCTTTGCCAGCATGATAAGCTGAGGTGCTACCCTCTCAGCTTTGGAGAGGTTGTGTGCATCATACAGGTCATTAGGCAATGCCATGCTGATGCTGATGCTGCCAGTGAACAGCCTTCTTCCTCTAGAAGACTGCGCATTACCTGGGTGGCCATCACTGTATTCTGCCTTCCTTGGCAAAGTGAGGCGGGCCACCTAGCATCACAGCCCCTTCTCTGACTTTCTGCTGAGCTACAAGCCCCGAGCTAAGATTTGATGATTTTCATTACAAAAATTATTTGAAAATTGGAGAGTTCCAACTTGGGTCTTCCCCTTTTCTAGAAGCTCAGGTGCTTTTTTACTACTTCTATATTCATTTCTGTCTAATAAAATCCTGTCTTGCCACTGATCTGTGGTCCATGGGCCATTCTTGGAATCCCTGAGACCAAGGAACTACTGAAGAAAAAAATCCAGTAACATATTTGGGGGCCACCTTCCAGGATTGAAGATCTGTGATGGGTAACATGTTCTCTTGCCAGGAGAACACCCCGCTGGGCTGCATTCTGAAGCTTGGGGACCCGTTTGATTCCCAAACACTGAAAAAGGAAAGCATGGTTTTCTTCTGCACCCAAGCCTGGCCTCAGTATCAACTTGTCAAGGATCAACAATGGCCACCAGAGGGTACTCTACGTCATGATGCAATTTTTCAGTTAGATCTTTTTTTTTATTTTTATTTTTTATTTTTAGAGAAAGAGTCTCACTTTATCACCCTCAGTAGAGTGCAGTGGTATCACAGCTCACGCAACCTACAGCTCCTGGGCTTAGGCGATTCCCTTGCCTCACCCTCCCGCTGAGTAGCTGGGACTACAGGCACCAGCCACTATGCCTGACTACTTTTTTGTTGCAGTTTGGCTGGGGCTGGGTTTTAACGAACCACCCTCGGTATATGGGGGCAGCACCCTACTCACTGAGCCACAGATGCCTCCCCCAGTTAGATCTTTTTTGTAAACAAGAAGAAAAGTGGTCTGAAATGCCCTATGTGAAGGCTTTTTTTTTTTCTCAGAGACAACCCCCAACTATTTAAAACCTGCCAGATAGATCCATGTTTCCTGGCTGTAGTAACTTCCCTAAAAGGCCAGAGATTTCTGAAAAAGATGCCGTCATCACCCAGTTCAAACACACCATCTACTTCTACACCTGCGCCGTCCTCCATGCCTTTAGAAAACCCCAAGAAGGAGTTTATTCCAAGAGTTTCTTCTAGTCCTGAAAGCAGAAAACAATTATATCTTGCTTTGTGACCCTTGGTTGAGACTGTGGGTAGTGGAAGGGGAAATGTGTTAGTATTCTTCCATTTTCTCTAGGAGATTTAAAACAAATTAGGAAAATTTTCTGATGACCCAGAGAGGTACACACATGTTCTCTAAAGATTAGGACAAAGCTTTGGCCTGTCTTGGAAAGATTTAATGCTACTACTAAATAAATGCGAACTTTGGATGAGAAAAGTGAAGGCTTGGATGAGGCTAGAAAGTGGGGTGATTTGTAGTTTACGTTCAATACTGATAGTAGTATGTCCTCTGAGGAGAGGAACAGATACCCCATGTGAAGACATTTCCCTTTCAGGATCCTGAATGGGACCTGAGAAACAAAATGACTGGTGGCATAAACAATTTCTAACATGTATCCTGGAAGGTT
>CAUYPK010122115.1:0-23794 GCA_963574355.1 Loris lydekkerianus
TACTAAATTTATACCCATAATAGTGGAACCAAAAACATTAAATTTTTGTTTTAAAGTATCTTAGGAATGGAAAAAAAAGTATCCAATGTACTCAGCCCTACTATGAAGCTAAATTATAGCTTTCACATGAAGGCTATAACCCAACTATAGCACAAGACTATGGGGAAAGGACCAAGGAAGGGGAAGGGAGGGAGGAGGTTTGGGTGAAGGGAAGGTAATGGGTTGGGCCACATCTATGGTGCATATTTTTATCTATAATAAAAAATAAATAAATAAATAAAAAATAAAAAAAAAAAAAAAAGAAAAAAGCCAGACAGGGTGGTGCCTGTGGCTCAGTGGGTAGGGCACCAGCCCCATATACAGAGGGTAGTGCAACAAACCATCCTAGCCAAACTGCAACAAAAAAAAATAGCCAGGCGTTGTGGTGCACCTATAGTTGTAGCTACTTGGAGGCTGAGGCAAGAGAATCGCCTAAGCCCAGGAGTTGGAGTTTGCTGTGAGCTGTGACACTACAGCACTCTACTGAGGGTGATAAAGTGAGACTCTGTCTCTAAAAAAAAAAAAAAAAAAAAAAAAAAAGAAAGAAAGAAAGAAAAGAAAAGCCAGACAGAAAATGCTGCATAATGTATGAGTCCATGTATGTGCCGTTTTAGAAAAGGCAAAACTATACGAAGAGAAATTAGACCTGTGACAGCCAGGGATGAGATTAAATGGGGGATGAAAATTTGCTATGAAAGACCACAAAAAAAAAAGAAAAAAGCCCTTTGTGGTGATAGAAATGTTCTATTCCTTGACTGTGGTATAGTCTATATATGTGGTATACTCAATGAGGTAAATTGTTCTGTATGTGAATTATACCTCAACATACCTTAAGAAAATCAGGCCAGGCACATGCCTATAATGCTAGAACTCTGGGAGGGTGAGGCAGGTGGACTGTTTGAGCTTAGGATTTCAAGACCAGCCTGAGAATGCGGAAGAGCCTGTCTCTACTAAAAATAGAAAAACTTGTGGGCTCCTTCAGCCTCAACTACTTAGGAGGTTGAGCCAAGGGGATTGCCTGAGTCCAGGGGCTTGAGGTTGCTGTTAGCTATGATGCCATGGCACTCTACCCAGAGCACAGGGTGATACTGTCTCAAAACAAACAAACAAACAAACAAACAACAACAAAAAGAAAAGAAACAAGGAAATCAAGAAAATGACAGATATAGAAGGGGGGAGAGAGAATAACATGACAGATAAATGTAATGCATGATCCCAGATTGGACCAAGGGAAAATAGCTAAAAAGGGTATTACTAAGACAGTTGATAAACTTGAATACAGATTGTGGATAATAGCATTTTATCACTGTTAAATGCTCTGGTCCTGATAATTGTAGGATGGATAAATAACTATGGTTATTTAAGAGAATATCCTGGTCTTAGAAAATATAACTGATATAGCCAGTAATAAAGGAGTATGATGTCTGTAATTTATTTTCAAATGGTTGAGAAAATGGTTGAGCAAATAGGCCAAAATATTAACAATTGGGTAAAGCTGGGTAAAAAGTACACAGAAATTTTCTGAAATATTCTTGCAATTTTTTGCTAAGTTTAAAATTATGTTTTTTTTTAAAAGGACCAAGTAAGAAAGAGAAAGAATAATAATTGGTAATATCAACAAGGTGCAGGAAGGAGAACAGTCTAAACAGAATTAACCACAAGGCAGAAACAAACGAAAAGTGGTGTGTGCACACACATGGCTGCATGTAGCAGTCAAAATAGAAATAGAAAAAACATTTGACCAAATGAGGTGTGTGAAAGCAGATCTTCTAAGAAGTAAACTATGTTCTTCTTAGAGTTAATTACCCTTGTCCTTGGCAAATAAAACAATGTGATAGACTGAGTATCAAAGTGTGTTTCAAAATACAGGGGAAGCCAGAGCAGGTGCCTCCTGAAGAGTGAGCCCACAGTAGATGGTGGTCAGGGGGTATATTTAGTTCAGGGATATACTTATCCCTTCTTCTCCCCTATGGGGCCCTTCCTAAGAAACACAAGCAGTAAGAAGTGGGCAGAAGTGAGAAAGGACCACACGAGTAGTTACATTTTTAATATCTGGTAAACACCCCTAAAGAATTAGAAACTGCACACATAGCAAGGGAGCAAAAAAAATAACAAACACA
This sequence comes from Loris lydekkerianus, assembly GCA_963574355.1. NCBI lineage: Eukaryota > Metazoa > Chordata > Mammalia > Primates > Lorisidae > Loris > Loris lydekkerianus. The sequence continues at coordinate 2,160 of CAUYPK010122115.1, forward strand.
CTGAAATTGTTAAGAAATCCAACCTCCCCACTCCACCCTTACACACATACACCCTGTACACACATATGCACATTCACACACCCCTATGAGCACCAAAAGTACAACTGGAATCTTAGGTGTGGTTACCAAGTTAAAAGATAAAAGGTTACACAAGGGGTAATGATTACTCAAGGGGTAAAAAAAAGAAGACAATTTGTGGCATCTGGAAAAGGGGTAGCAGGTACAGGAAGAGGGGCTGGGAGGGATAAAAGTACAGTTGATCTTCATTTTTCTCAGATTCCATATTTGTGAATTCACCTTCTCCCCAATATCAACACTCTACAGCACTCTCATGGGCACTTGCTGACGTGTGCAGGACAGTGGAAATTTTGAGTTGGTCTGCATATCCCCAGCTGGGATTGAAGTCAGTAATGGTCTTGGCTGTGTTTCATCTCTCATGCTGTTAACCAGAGTCCTTTCCCCTGTTTATTTAGTGCCACATTTTCTCCCTTTCTTGTGCTTTTCGTTCGTTCTTTTGTTGTTTAAAGGGACCTTCAAGCATGGTGCTAAAGTGCGGTCTAGCTTTCTTAGGCACGGGAAGGCTGTGATGTGTTTTACGGAAAAAAATGTGCCTGTTAAATATGCTTCATTCCAGCATGAGTTATGGTGTTGTTGGCTGTATGAGTTCAGTATTAATGAATCAACAATATATAGAGTGCCAAAAAATATATGTACATTTTAAGAAAGGAGAAACAGCTATATTAAATTTGTAATATTGAAGTCACATTTGATTTCTACAATGACAAGAGGTGCTCAATGTGACTTGTATTCATCTTTTGTTATTGGCAGTCATTGAGCATTCCAAATTTAATACAGATTTTTCCTTTCTTAAAATGTGTATTCAGTTTTGGCACCCTCTATATATTTAAAAAGATGTCATTCAACAGAAACACATATAAATTAATGTCATGTATTGATTGATGGATGAAAATGTTGTGACCAGAGGCTGTAGGAACCTAACCCTATATTTCCCCTGGGAGCAATAGTAATCCAGTGTTTGTGGTGACTTTATAGAACATAACTAGTGAAGAACAAAAATCCATTGTATTTAAACATGGACTAGCAGGAAACACATCTAACTTACAATGGTAGTTGGCTTTGATGGCTGAGATGTGGGGAAGGAAGCCAAGGGTTTTATCAATAGAGAGAAAGACATTTAGGTTTAAAAATAAATGTCACAAAATGTTAACTGTTATTAAATGTTGTTAATATGGGTGTTTTTTAATTTTTAATTATTTAATTTCCTCAAGTAAAAATCCCTAGTTGGCAAAGAATGGCATAAGCAGGTGGTGGCCACTATTAAAAGTATGTTTCCACACACTTCACTATACACATACTGAGAGCTGAGTGTAACATCAGCTGTAAGGTAAGTACTGGTCAAAGACTATAATTTGAAAAAGTGAATAACTACTATATAATAGGTGGTCCTAATATACGAGTGCAGCCCTGTCTCAGCATTAAATATGGCACAGAGCTAGCATTAGAAAGCTTGAAAGATATCTTACAGATCTACAGTCAGGAGATGCTGTTACTTGAAATTCTGGGGTATGATGATTTGTTTCTGTCTAGCAACTGATACCATTTCACAGCCAAATTATAAAGCCATTTTGCTGCGTCAATTAGAAACCATACCACTGGGGCGGCACCTGTGGCTCAGTGAGTGGGGCACTGGCCCCACATCCCAGAGGTGGCAGGTTCAAACCTGGCCCTCGCCAAACTGCAACAAAAAATAGCCAGGTGTTGTGGCAGGCACCTGTGGTCCCAGCTACTCAGGAGGGTGAAGAGAATCACCTAAGCCCAGGAATTGGAGGTTGCTGTGAGCTATGATGCAAATAAATAAATAAATAAATAAATAAATAAATAAAAATAAATAAAAATAAATAAATAAAATAAAACCTAGAAAAAAAAAAAAAACATAAGGAAAAAGAAACAATACCACCTGTAGCTTAAAATCTCTACAACAGATGTAATGGGATATTTACATACTCTGTTTCACAAAGCAACCAGATATCAGGAAACTACATTTTTTTCTAATTATTTCAGTAATTAATATAGTTAAGTATAATCTCAAAATACTTCTCTCCTCATGCAAAATGAAAAGAATACTATTCGCCATGTGACTGAGAAGGATGAAGTTACCTGAAATGACTAGCAGAAAAAAGCATCTGTGCCTGCAAAGTATCACTTAGTAAACTAAAAGAACACTTAGAGATGCTATAATTTAATGGGAAGAGGAGAGACTGTAGATGCAAGACAGCTTTTGCAACCTTAGTTCCAATGTGAAGGATGAATTAACTTATGTCAAGAATTTAATAAACATTTTTTATGGTTTTTCAGATAAACATTTTTAGGTTTGTCAGATACTAGCATATTCACTTTTTAATTATGCAAAAGTATTTCAAGAGTTATCCTTCCACATCAAATCACAGAAGAGTCTCAATTAACTAAAGCAAGAGGAAGAAACAGTTGTTGTCATCTCATTATCTGAATTCTCAGAGTGGTTAGGGTTTAAGCAGAAGTGGCCCTGAAATTTCTAAAATGTACCATACAACTTCTTGTCCTGTGTATAGAATACTTCTGCTACTATAAGCATACATCTAGTATTTATTGAAGATCTGTGGTATAACTGGTACCATTAAATGCTGTTTACTCATTTATAATAGCACTATACAGTCAGGACTCAGGCTGCCTATTTTAACTGCTGAGGAAGCTGAGGCACACAAAGATTAGATAAAAAGAATGGATGTAACCTTCTGATGACTAAGTGAGTTCATCAATTTCTTATCACCATTCTCAATTTACATGATGCTGTAATTTTCTAAAGAGGTTGACAGTATTGATCCTGAGGTGTTGATCCAGAGCAATGGTCTGGGATTTTGAATGAATTCTTGCTACTAGAACGCTGTATTGTCTTTTATTTCTTTGTCTCCGAAAAGGAGGGGTAAGTAGTTAACTACTACCAGTTAATGGTTCCTTAATATATGATAGTTGCCCATATTACTGTTCTTTTGGTCAAAATTAAGCATGTGGCATGTAGCAAATTAGTGAAGATGCTCTGATCACGTTAATTACTACCTGGCAGCACCACAGAATTCCTTGCGTTTAATCCCATTGGTTGAGCTGAGGTTCCCAACACGTTGTAAACTCAATGTCTCTTTAATTTAACATTCCTAATTTATACCAAGTTTTTTCTTTAGGAATTTTATCTTTTCATAAACTAAATAATGGCAAATTACAGTTTATGAAAATTATAAATGACCTCCAGTTTGACATAATTCCTTTTTATTTTTGACCAAAAAGAGTCAAAGTGTCTGAGTTTTAATTCCATTTCCTTTAATAAAGAAATACCTGCTGAGACCAAATTACCTTGCTGTTACTGGTGTCCAACAACACTTCCACATTGTGGCTGACCATCTGCTTTTAAAGCCATTTCTTTGTTTCTTTGGGCATAAACTTACAACCATTTCTTAAAAATAAAGTCCACACTCTGCTTTGAAGATGGAAATAAACGAACATTGAAAAAGGCCAGAAAGACTTTAGGCTTAAAAGATGCTATAGGAAAATGCATTGTATCATTATGAAAGTGTACAAAATGTTTGGAAACTGCAACAATAAAACATCTCTATTAGTAAGTGCGTTTATTGACATAACTGAACAATGTATAACATTTATTCATTTCCCACAGAAAGATTTTTCAGTGAAACTGTTATAAGTAGAACTTAGATCCAAGCATTAAGCATTTTCAGCAATGTTCCACAAGTTGAAAAGGTGGGTGGTGGGCAGAACCAGAACCCTTTTCCAGAATTGCAATGGGACTAAATTATCTTGCTGTACAAAAGAAATGGCTAAGAGATGCAATCTTGCAATGAATGAAAAAAGTCACAAGCACAAATGGTACCAGATTGAAACCTGTAGGTGGAAAATAAGAGTCAATAACTCCACCTGGAGCAATGAGCTCTGAATCTAAAACAAGCCTAGCAGGAAACTAAGAATGACAGTCTATTTCCTGTGGTTTATTAAGTTTTAGCCCCACAGATAAGACTGCCAGTAAAGCAGCTGTAGTTTAAGTGGTCTGGACATTTATTCATCTGAACATAAACAAAAATCAACTCATTTAGATCCTTGGGTCCCTACTCTAGGCCAAACATAAAAGCAGAGAGCTGGGGTGAAGGACCCCTGGTTGTGCTGGATTCCCTGAGTCATCAGGACCCTCAGGCGCTTAAGGCCCTAAACAGAAGATTTGCTGTTAGCCTTAGCACCATTGTTGATACCCCACTGCCAATAAATCCATAAGCACAGTGAACAGAACCACAGCTTCCACCTTCTTAGTGACTGCATTTTTAGACCATACATAAAGTAATGTAAACCAAACCACTACATTTAGTGATTAACATGTGCTTCGTAAATATCAGGGAACAAAAAGCATCCTAAATAGCTTAAAATGACTGAACAAATAAAGTAGCCTAGCCATACATTTAAAACAAAAACATATAAAAGAAATACTGCAAAAATTAGCTAAAAGATAAGATTTAATAACATAGTAAAACACTACGTTGTGGAGGGATTAATTGCAAAATATGTAATTATTTCACAGTGAGATTTAAGTACACATAACAATCTTCTAGTTTTAGTAGAAAAGATGCCCACTGACATACTTTTTTTCACATTTGTTTTCCATAATTTCTTCCTCTCCACTCCATCTATACAGAAAGACACTAATGTGATCAAACATTATACCATCAGCTAATAATCAACTTTTGTCTCCCTATTAGGAAATTATCTTTATCATTTATCTGCAACTCAAGCGAATCAGGGCACAGTCAACTGTGTGTCACTGATAAAAATGTAAGAAGTACCACAATCACGTTTATTACAATCTAAACTTTAACACTGTCACAGTGTGGTAAGTGAACGAAAATGCTGGCGTTCCCTAGAGGGTCATCAGTTACATATACATTCTTTAATCAAATCTGGCATTGAAATTTCCTTTTCCATATATAAGTTTAAAAAAATAAAATTAAAAAACCACAGGAGCAACTCTGACAGAGAAGTCTTGCATACAGCCTTCTCCTGAGAAAGTATGTAATCTTAGTTATTCTCAAAGTCAGCAAATGTTCCTGTGCTGTTAATGCTAAAAGGAAAATAGTTGAACAGCCCAGTCCAACTAAAACAATCCTTGCGTTTATGGGTCAGTTTGTTAAATGTTAGAGCTCTTAACATTGCTGAAAAAAAATTGCATCTCATTATTTAAACTTTAAGGTATCCTGAATACTCTACCAGCCAACATAAATGAGTTCCTTGGCAAGTGTGTTAAACTTTACCACCTGTTTATATCACTTTTTGGCAGAGACCACCAAGAGGAGTCAGTTGCCAAGCCTCCTTTGTAATAGTAGTAAGTTCCTTTTTCCTTAAATAGAAACAAAATCCCTCTGTTTGACACTGAACAAACAAAAAGCATGCACCCAAACCTCTTTCAGGCCATGTTGGGGGCACAAGCACCCTTTGCTACCCCAGAAGAGAACAGGCTATTGCACTGCAACGCTACAAAAATCCACAGCTATGCCAAGTTCGCCAACCCCAACACACTACCACCCACGTGCCCCTTTTTCCAGGCCACCAAGTACTATCCATTTATTTCATCAGTAAGTACTGAGAATTAGGATTTGGCTCCCGAATTGGCCCTCTGTTCCCTATGACCTCTCAGTGAAGTTAACAAAAGGTGGGGAGAGATGGTTCCTCAAGGCCAGTAAACTGGTCACTACACAGGAGGCCCTGGACCTAGTCTGCAAATCGCTGCAGGAGATGGTCCTCCCGCCTCAAGCTGCCGCCGGCACCGCCGCCAGCACTGTCCATGAAGCGGTCGCAGGGAAACTCAATGAGGTCTGCCTCGCTGAGCGCGCACACAGTAGTGCGCGGCCGGTGCGACTGGAATCCCGAGAAGTCTGCGGACACACCGGTGCCCATGGAGCGCAGGGGCCGTCGGGTGGAGTACATGTGGCGAACGTGGACCGCGGCCCCAGCCTTCCGCCTGGCTCGCAGCTTCCTCCGCAGCCAGCGAGACGCCCAGGCAGCCAAGGCCAGGAGCACCAAGAGCGCATTGACGGTCAGCAGGGCCAAGGTCAACAGCTGGTAGTCGATGCTGCCCCGGCTCCCGGCCCCTGGCAGGGTAACCAACCCCGCGCAGTGGTCCCTAGGGGCCACCGGGCAGACCCTGCCATCGAGCACGCCCTCCACGCACACCAGGTAGGGTGTGTCTCCGTGCAGCTCGCGGAGCGTAGCTGAGTAGCTGCGCTCGGGCAGGTAGACAAAGCGGTGGAACTTGGGCTGCTGGCCAAAACGGTCGAAGAGCAGGCGGAAGCGCGCGCCGCCCAGCGGCGGGAGACTGCGGTGCTCGCGCACAGCCCAGCGCACCGAGGCGCTGTCGGAGCCCACCGCCTCCACCGTCAGGTTGCACAGGATGAATTTGTTGAAGTCGCAAGGGTCGGACACCAGTGGCGGCAGACCCACCCCGCCGTCGGACTGAGCGGCACTGTCCTGCTGTTCTGAGGCCAGGCGCTGCTTTGCCACGCGCTGCCAGGGCTCGTGGGCGGGCGATGTCGCAGAGCCGTGTGCGGCAGTTGTGGTGGGCTCCACGTGGGCGGGATTGGCCCGGGTCGGACGTCCCAGCTTTAGCTTCTGGTGTAGGTCCAGGGGATGTGGATCCAGGCCCGCTGCGGCAGGCACCGAGGGGCCGGGCTGCTGGTGGCCGGGGCCCCACCTGCTCAGCCTAACGGCGCTCCTATTGCCCGCGAACCCCCTGGTGGCTCCATTCCAGGCCACCCGGGTTAGAGATCGTCCCCGCGGCTGGGACTGAGGCTGCGGCAGCAGCTCCTCTGTGAGACTATCTGCAGGGGGCGTCATCTCCCCCGCGGATGTGGGTAGGAGTCGTCGCCTGCCTTCGGTGGTCGGGGAAGCTGAAGGCGACGGATCCACGCAAGACCCGTTTTGCAGCTGCTGGTCATCCAGATAGTCCAGGTATTTGCCCCGCAGGGGTGGGGGATGGCGACACTGCACGAAGACAGTGAGGAGTCGGCCCTGTGAATGCCAGTCGCCCATCCAGCGCTTCAGGCCCCGCAGCCGGCAGTCGCAGGTCCAGCCATTACCGTCTAGATCCAGCCGGTAAAGGGCTGGACTGGCGGAGAAGATGTCCCCGGAGAGAACCCTGAGGGCATTGTCGCGCAGGCTGAGCTCGCGCAACCGGCCCAGGCGGCCAAAGGTGGCGGGGTGCAGGGCGGACAGTTCGTTGCCACTCAGGTCCAGCGCCTCCAGGCTGTGCAGAGGCTCCAGCAGCGCCGCGGGCAGCTGGCTCAGCCTATTGCCCTCCAGGCGCAACTCGCGCAGGGCCTCCAAACCCCAAAAGGCCTCTGGCGCGAGGTGTGAAAGCTGGTTGCCCCTGAGAGAGAGTAGGCCTAGGCGTGGCAGGTGCTGGAAGACGCGCGGCCCAAGGTGTTGCAGGCTGTTTGCGGACAGGATGAGGGTGGCCAGTGAGCGCAGCGGTGCGAAGGTGGCAGCATGGCGCAGGGAGGGCTGCAACTGGTTGGCAGAGAGGTTGAGGAACCGCAGCTTGCCCAACTGGGCGAAGGCGTTCTTGCCCAAAAAGCGGATCCGGTTGGATTCCAGATGTAGATAGAGCAAGTTGCCCAGAGGGGCAAAGACTGCGTCCGGCAGCGCCCCCAGGGCGTTTCCGTCCAGCCGCAGCTTGACAAGACTCTCCAGGCCATCGAAGGAGCCCCGGCTGAGGCGGCTGATCTCGTTCCCATTGGCATAGAGGATGAGCAGCTTGCGCAGCGGGGCCAGCGTGCCCGGGGCGAACGTCTGCAGGAGGTTGTTCCCCAGGTAGAGCTCCTCCAGTCGCGAGAGCTTCTCGAACGTCTTGGGGTGGAGAGAGCGGATCTGGTTGTACTGCAAGTCCAGCCGTCTGAGCTGCCCCAGGCGGTGGAAGTCGAAGGCAGTGATGTTGGTTATGAAGTTGCCTCCGAGGCTGTAAGTGAGCACGTCGTGTGGGCTTGGCAGCGAGCTGGTTTTGGGCACAGCGCGGAGCCCCCTGTTGGTGCACAGGAGATGCTGGGGGTGCTGGCAGTCGCAGCGCTCCGGGCACACGGGTTCGACTCGTGGCGGGAACGCGAAGCAGCCGCACACCACCAGCAGAAAGTGAACGGCCCGGACAGCCTCCATAGCCACCCGCCCTGCGTGCTGGGGCCGGATCGTCCTCTTGGCCTACTGGCTCTGTGTCTCCTCTGCATTCCCCTTGGCCTGGCCAGAGTAGCTAAATGGCCTCTTTCGGACTTCGCTTCGCCGTCCAGCCCCTCCTCCGCCCTTTGTCCGGTGGCTGGCCCGGGTCTCTGCAGGCGGGCTTTGCCCGGCCAAGTCAGGAGGCGCAGGGCGCTCTGGGAGCCTCGGGTGCTACTTGTTGTATTTCTGCAGAAAATTGCTTCTCCGAGTGCGCTTCGGGGGGCGGAGGAGGGAGCAAGACCTGGCGCTTTTTGTTTGCAGCGGAGTCGGGAGAGCTGGATTCCCTGGCGCGGATTCTCCCCGCCGAGCGGATTCCCCAGCTGCAGGCGGGAGCCCTTCCAAAAGATCCTCGCGGCGCGGCTTGGCCGCTGGGTCCCGGCGGCTCGCCCCCCGCAGCCGGAGCCTCCTTGCTCTCGGTCCCGGATCCGGAGCGCAGCACCAGTGGAATAGCCCGGGGGACGCCCAGGCCGCGTCTGGAAGAGACCCAAGTCGGCGAGTAGCTAGCAAACCAGGCGGAAATTCGTTCTTCCCACACTCTGCCCCCGGGGACGCAGGCGGAGAAAGAGGAGACGGGGGAGGGAGGACAGACCCTGGCAGGGGGAGGAGGAAACGCTAAGTGGCTCCGCGTCTAGTCAGCCCGAGCCCAGAACGCCAAGTGAGAAAAGTAGGGATTAAAAACAGCTGTATGGGTCGGACTCGCAAGGCTGGGGGCGGGGGTGGGTTACCGGGCGAGCAAACGGGATTTGCAGACAGAGACCTTTTTATTTCAGACGAGTACACCAGCTGCTTCTGAGCAGTGGGAGCACGCCTAGTCTAGTTCGTTTTAAGTCACTTGCTCTTCCAGGTGCCACCCTGAGGGAAGTTTGGGCAGCACGAAGTCCGCCAGCATTCTACAGGAAGTTTGGGGGCGCATAAGGTTGCCCTCAGAAACCGGCTGGAGAGTGGGGGACTACCATCAGAAAGGGCTGACTAGGTCAAGTAGGTCTGTTCCTGCTTGTACCAGCCGGCTCCCTTTTAGGTGTCTGAACTGTTTGCTTGATCTTGCTGTAGGCAAGAACTTGAAGGAATCTCAGAATTGGTTCTGCCACCATGAAAGTGTCTCCCTGAGATTTTGGTCTCTTTAAATCTTATCCAGTCTTAGAGCCCTTTGGGCAGGCTCTGCATGTGCTCCCTACAGGGCCCTCCCATTTTATGCGAGGGCTTGCTGTGATCTTCCTTGTCTTTAGGCCCAACAGTTCTTAGGCCTGACTTACTTGGGGAAGTATCATTATCAACAGGGAATGGAGCATTTAATCAGTGGCTCCTTAGGGGCAGCCCCTTCTAAGAATGAGAATGGGCAAAGGGTAGCTGTTAATTAGTGTTTATTTATGCAAATCATCTTGCTAAAAATAAGGTCCCTCCCCTACTCACCCAGCCAGTTCTGAAAATGTAATTTTTCAGTACCTACTCTATGCAACAGTGGAAAATTAAAGGAAAGCTATAGATCCTCACCTCAAGATGTTGACCATCTCTAGTGGAAGGTGCATTGAAAGGTTAAGTAATTTAGGGCAGTGATATGAGGAAACCACAAAGATGCAAATGACTTTTAATGCTGCCAGTGTTTGTCAGGCAGTAATTGCCTCTTTTAGCAATTAATATAGGCAAGTTCTGAATTTAGAGAAAGATGAGATCTTTGGCAGGGTGGTCAGTGAAGACTTCCTGGGTGAATAGGGACCTTGGCTTTGCAGGGAGATGGGTCCAGGTAGGTGGAATGCAGAACCAGGAGAGAAGAGCTGAGGGATGGAGCTCAGGGACACCCCCTGAGGGATGCCTGGCCTGAGAGCATGGGGGAGGCCTCTATAGAAGGGAAGCCTAGTGGGGAGTTTGAAAGGTGAGCACTATTACCTAGTTGACATTGAGCAGGCACTCAAGGAGAGGGAACCTGGGGACACCTGCAGGCTTAGGAACTCCAGATCTTCTATCTGCACCTTTGGGGTGAGATATGTTAACATTTATATTCTTTAACAGTGTCATACAGCCTAGCTTGTCAAGGACTTGACACAAATACTCCTTTATTGCCCTTTAAGGGCTTCAGCTGGCAGTTGATATAATCATATTTGCACTGCGACATCCAGAGGAGTCTCTGCCTAAAAAAACAGCAGAGGTGCTGAACAAAGAAAATGTTGTCTACCCACCTCTTCCATTCTAGGTCCTCAAAATCTGTGCCAGTGATATGTGTGAGATGTGTGGATAGAATATCCAGACCAGGGTATTCACTTGTTATACATACATAGGCATTGTATAGATACTGAGTATATACCACCCTTGAACCAGGGCAATGTGGGCTCCAACCCTGCACCTTATGTTTTAGAGAGCTGTATTCCATTCCTCCTCTGGTGTGCCTCTCCCCATAAGAGCAGGATTTTATACCTCCAAGGGGATGTGCCCACCCACAGCCACCTGCCCATCCTCATTGCTCAGGGTTCCTTGGACCTTGGAATTCCCTACCTAAATCTGTGAGGGCCTTTTTGCCATCTTTTATCCCAGGGGCCAATCAGGCCTCAAGTATATATACTGTTAGGGTGGAGGGAAGACCAAGGGGCAGCTGTGAAAAAAGAATCTGGAGATGTGGGCTAAGGTTTCCATTAGGAGGCCCCTGGTAACTCAGGACCAAGAGCTTGGAAGGGAAGCAGTGCGACCTCCTTTGGCACTCTGAGCCCAGGCTTTCAAATGGAGTCAGGCCTGCCCTTGTGTAACATTTTGGGGAGGGGAGAAAGTACATGGACTTTGATATAGAAACAACAAGGGAAAAAATTACAGGAGTTTGAAGGAAAGCATTTTTTAGAAATGTAGTTCTACTTTATTATAATAGGCTATGCCTAACTTTCTATAAAAAGCAATGCTTTTTAGTAAAAGCAAAGTCATAGCTGTCCCTAGTTAAGTGACCCTCTCTTAACTGTATAATGTCTTTGTTTAATGGAGGATCCAGGCTTGACCTGTTTCCAGGACATTGAAATACTGATTATACTTAAGGGTATAATCTGCATAATCACAATTGTGAAGCCAGGAAGGAAAGCAGCTTTTTCAGAAGAGAAACAGCTTTGTCATTTTACTTTTAGAAAGCTTGCACTTTCTAAATCTGAGGTGCACCTGGGGATAGTTCCAGAGGTCAGAAGCACGAATGAGCTTGGGCTAGCCCTCTGACACAGAAATGTGGAGTAAGGTTCTCAGGCATTCTTGCACAGGCATGGAATCCTCTTGGGCTTGCCAGGGTTGTATACCCGTGTCTTCCCAAGCAACCTGTGTTTCCTTTGAAGTTCAGCCACTGAGGCATGAAGAATTCCAGGCCATGTCTTCAGCAGGCCCTGCTGGCAGAAGTTGGCCCAGGCACTGCCCCAGTGCAGGATAGGTTGGGGAGAGAAGAGCTCTGTCTGGCTCCTACCTGCACTGGATGGGAGAGGTGTTTTCTGGAGCTGACTGGGGGCAACCTGAAGGGATGGCAGTTGTTTCCTCACCTCCTGTAAGCCAACTCCTGACATGCAGTATGTCCCTGACATAGATGAAGTAGGAAATGGGAGAGTCCCCTGTGGTCCCTTGGCATATTATCAAATGACCCCCAAAGTTGTCTTTCTCTTTCCAAATGAACTGCATCTTAGCCCCAGCCCGAGAGGCAAATTTCTTTTCCTTGGGGATCAGGAACATGAATGATAGTTCCAGGAATGTAAACTGCTAGTTTACAGAGTATCTGCCAATTCTCCCAATTCCCCACTTTGGAAAATGCAAGAATGCAGGTCCCTGGCTAGGTACCAGCCTTATTAAATCAGAATCTCTGAGCAGCAAAGACACAATATCTGCATTTGTAAGTTCACTGGATGATTTTTACACTTGTTCAAATTTGAGAAAACTGATAGGCAATACTTGGGAATGCCTATTTAAGATTGGCTGATCATATTATAATAACAATGAAAATACAGTAATAACTGGAACTTGTATAGTCCTTATTGTAGAGGGCCAGGCAGTGATCCAAGTGCTCTACATAAAATAGCTCCATTTATTTCCATAACTACTTTGTAAGGTAGAAATGATTATAATCCCCCATTTTACAAAGGAGTTTGTTAAGAATACAGCATCCTAGGCCCACCCCCAGAGAATCTGTTTCTGATCTTTCAGAATAGGGCCTAGAGATTTTATCTATTACTAATAGTGTTTCCCCAGGTATTATTATCTGGTGAGGATCCAAAGCTTAGGAACTACTTAACACTCTTCCTAAAGGGCTTATTAAAACATTTCAGTTTATCCTCTAGAATAAGACAAGGCCCATACCTTCAGAGAAGATAATGACAGTAAGCACCATGCTGTAATAGCAATTGTCTTTTGAAAGGAAAATAAGAAAGAACTAAAATCTTTGTGGGAAATTAACACTGTATGTGTGTTGGGCCATTTACAGCGTGCACCCTTCTAGCATTCTAGATTTTTATGTCTAAGGAAAATCCTTATCCATCACTTCAAAGAAGCCTAATTAAGTGAAACCAAAATGTATAAACAATTTGTGTATCTATAAGAACTACAGTGAACTTCAGGGCCTTTCTGGCAAGCCAGAAAAGAAAGGCAGATGTTGACTGAGCATAGTGACTTAGGAAATAAGGCAAATCCACATGCTGTTTATGGTTACAGTATGGAGTTTGTTTCTATTTAACTGAAATATTATAGCAGTAATATAATGTTGTCTTCCCCTAGAATGGAATTGAATCAGTAGCCTAAGGAAATGCTCTAGGTATAAAGGTATCTCTTATTCTTGAGTACTAAAATATTTGCGATCCCTATGAACCAGACCTATAGTAGTATTTTATTGCACAACTTTCTCCTATTCTTTTATTTGGATTTCTACACACTACACTAATGACCTTTAAGCCATTTGCCTTATATTATTTCATTTATGTGGCACTCAGCAACTACTGTTCCACTGTCCAAGCTTTCATAAAAATAAACAAAGAAACAAAGTGTTAACATTTGTTATCTTTAGGTGGTGAGAAAATAAATAATTATGCTACTTTTTGGCATTTTCTAAATAAGGTACAAATATCATGTATTTCGTTGGAATTATTGAAAACTTTTTGAATCTAATATCTCTGATTTTGATATTAGATCTAAATCTCATGAGAGAATTAGGGTGAGAAGTATTCAATTCATATCCACAATTTGGAGGAGAGGATGCTAAGAAGAAGAAGAGTTAGCTAACTTCTGGAATGATTTGCCACTAAATTGGTAGAGTACAGACCATGATCTAAACCAGGGATCCTCAAACTATGGCCTGCGGGCCACATGAGGTGGTGTGATTATATTTGTTTCCATTTTGTTTTTTTACTTCAAAATAAGATGTGTGCAGTGTGCATAAGAATTTGTTCATAGTTTTTTTTTTTTAAACTATACTCTGGCCCTCCAACAGTCTGAGGGACAGTGAACTGGCCTCCTGTTTAAAAAGTTTGAGGATGCCTGGTCTAAACTGCTAGCTGCTGACTGCTGGCTGAGGTTTTTACAGATGGACATCAGTAGGGCTAGCCATTGATATATGCCTGAAAGTGCGAGTAATGAGGCTGGTGATATTCAAATCAGGTTTAGGCCTTGACTGGTAAGGGAGGACAGCAGCCATGAACAGCCAGCCTCACTGTGCCAGTGCCCACAACTACAAGTAGAGTCTCCTGTACTTGGTTAAACTTTCTAAATGGTCCTTTAGATATATATATTTTTTCCCCTTGATAATGACATTATTACAAGCAATCTGTATAAAGCTTGGGCACAATTATCTGTAAGCATGAGAAACACCATACAGAGCCTTCCTGGGTCCAAGTGCTTAAAATTGAAAACTTGGATGGAGGCCTGTTTTTCTTGCCCATATTCATCATAGTCACTCAAACTTAACAATAGAACATTGATGAGAGGGTGAAGATGATCAACTCTGACAAAACACCAGTTTTGTTTTCAACTTGTATGTCAGAAATTGTCTCCCTTGCTGTTCAGTGGGCTGACAAATATATTTGAAGGGAATTCTTTAAAAATTACTATTTTTCTGGCGGCACCTGTGGCTCAAAGGAGTAGGGCGCCAGCCCCATGTGCTGGAGGTGGTGGGTTCAAACCCAGTCCTGGCCAAAAACTGCACCAAAAAAAAAAAAAAAAAAAAAAAAAAAAAATTACTATTTTTCTTACAACTTGATCTTATTTTTTAGTGATTAATTGTTAAAAATATTCATGGGGGTGCTTTACATGTGGCTTAAAGGAGTAAGGCGCCACCCCCATATACTGGAGGTGGTGGGTTCAAACCTGGCCCTGGTCCCCCCCCCCCAAAAAAAACCCCAAAAAAACTGCAAAAAAAAAAAAAAAAAAATTCATGGGGGAGTACCTCTACCTCTTCTGAAGAGTATTGACTTAAAGGCTTAGCAACTGATCCTTTGAATTTTGCAAGATTTATTGTATTATCAAAACCTGGACATGCATGGGTCTGTTATGCCCCTCTCCCCCCCAGAACTTCTGATGTCTCCTTATTCTAATGCCACTCTGTAGGGGTGAAATAAGGGAGGCAGTTTTATATTCATGCAGCTGAAAACCGTGGCTCTATACTGGCAAGAAACATTCTGTCAATCTCAGTAATGGAAATAATCTTGGACAGTTAAATACTTGACCATATACAGTGGAAATACCCTAAAAGTGTTTGCAGACTTCCTTTTGATGAAAAGGCCAAATCGTTTTTTACTTAATACCAGGAACATGGCAGGAAAGGAAATTAGAGGAAGGAACCAACTATCCCCTTTTCAGAGTCTCTGTAATTTTCTATGAAGATCTGCACTTTGATTATGCTTAGTAACACCATATGCTGGAGTGGAACACAAGATCAAAGGCTCCAGGCACGGCATTGAAGCCATTGAGGTAGGCAGGATCAAATATTTATGTTGGTGGAATGTTGATAATTCCATAAGGACATCCTCCCAAACCCCCCATTTATCCCTACTTCACTTCCAAAATATAATTGAGAAATCTCAAACATGAATGCTTTTAGCATCTTTTTCACTGTCTGTTATAATATGTTAGATTGAAAAAGAAAAAGTTACCACTTGGATATTTGGAACTGAAGATTTTTCAAAAGCTTAATGTAAATGGTCATGTTTTATAGTGTGTGTGGCCTTAGAAAATTGCAGAGTAAGGTTTTTCTAAACATTGCTCTTTGTTGGTGAGAGTGTAGATTATTTTTCTTCATTCTTTTTTGCTGCAATCAAAATTTGCTACAAGGAACATTTGTTTTTGTAGTTAAAAGTCCTTGGTAAAACTGTATATGATGCTATCTATATCCTCTCTAGTTTTGTCTGTTGCCCTGCTGTGTCTTTCTTCTTTTGTTACAAATAGTCTTTCTTAGAAATCTTTAAAAAAAGTCCATCTTGGTAATAGAAATAACCTTGGATAGTCAAACAATTTGTTACATGCAGTGAATATGCCCTAAAAGCATTTGCAGATGTCATAAACTAGCCATGTGGTGTGTATGAGATGATAGGAATATGGCGTCTGCTTATTATGTTTCTGCCTTTCAGCCACATTGCAGTCTCTCTGATCAGTTGTTCATTTTCTCATTTATAAAAAGGGATGATTCATACTTCCCCAGTGTAAGAGTTTTGGAAAATGTATCTGAGAGAGCTTAGAACATGAAAAGAGGTATGAAAATAGGATTATTGCTAACATCTCAGCCTGTGCATGTCTTCTCAATGAGAATCTCAGGTCCTTGAGGGCAGGAACAAGCCTTTTGCATAGCTTTTTGATGTCCTCTGTAACACCCAACACAGAGTCTGTTCTGAAATTGTAGATCTTTAAGAACTGTGAGGTTAAGCAAAAGACAAAGAAGAGGAAGCTGCATTCCCTAGTAACTGGCTCTTCTCTTGATCTTTCTTTATAGGTTTTGTTTCTATCTCTTCAAGGTTTCATTCTTCTCCAGGCCACCTGGGCCCACAGTGCACAATCTTCAACACAGGCTCCCTCTGGACAGGTGCGCAGGCAGGCCAGCTCCAATGTCACTGAGTTCACCCCACAAATCATTTGACTACGCTGAACATTCATTTTTTTTTTTTTTCTACAGAGTGATGTCCCTGATGACACATCAGTGTTTTCTTGTCATCATTTATGTCCCTTGAGAGATGAAAAGATTATGTGCAAAGAAAAGGGTCAGGTGAGGGTCAGGTTGACCCTCAATACTATGTCTCAGTCTTAGAGATACATAGTACAGAATAGCACATTCAAGCCTTTGAGAAATCCTGTAGAAAACAAAGAAATAGGGGAGGGGAGGAAGTACTGTTGATCTGGTCTGAGAAACACTGGATTATATGCTCTTGAAGATCCTTTCCAGCTTTAAACAGTAACGATTCCATTTCTTCAGGGGAGCATTATTCATTTCATTGGAATTATTTAATGATACAGTTTTTTAAATATGGTATTTTATTTAAAATCTCCATATTCTGAAGTGGAAGGTGCCTTTCCATGTTGTGCCTGACTGATTCAACAACTCATGGTATCCAGCTGGTTTAATATTAATTCACAATCAGCAGGATGATATTTACTGAAGTTGTTTCTAGTCTCCTAGAGTCCTGGAAAGCTTCTTTGCTTTGTCGCCCAGTGACAGACCAGTGAATTATAAGACTTTTCTTTCTGCCAGGATGCCGGTGTTAGAACCCCATATAGTAGTTGAAAATAACATCTGGCATATTGATGATTCTGGACTACATCACTGTTGACTCTTCAAAAATATTGTTTAGCCATCATGCTAGCACGGAAGGGGTATTTCCTGGGAACTTAGCCATTTGGGAAGAATCTCAGTAGTGAAATCCTCAGGATAAAATTACTCTAATATCATTGGGTGTAAGAACCCCATTGATAATCAGTATGTGACTCTCATTATTCCCTGAGGTTATGGCATGTAAGTACCAGCTTAACTAAAATTCCAGGGTGGTTTTCTATCTGAAACAGGTGGTTACAAACACCTGCCAGAATAATAACTATTAATGACTAGCATTTACAGAATGTTGACCATGTGCCAGGCACAGTTCTAAACCCTCTACAAGTATTAAATCATTTAATCTCCCAACAACCCCATGAAAAAAGTAGAGCAATTATTAGTCACATTTTGTAGATAATGCAATTAAAGCAAAGGGAGCTTAAATAATTGGTACAAGTAAGGGACAGAGCTTAGACTTGAACTTGTGTTTTATGAAAATTGTTATGCATACTTTTCATCTGAATCTTTGACCACAGTGTTTTTGTCATTGCTAGAGTCACTTTTTGATAACTAAAATTTTCCAGAATAAGTCTTCTGCCCTTTCATACACATTGTTTGAACTATAGAATTTTAAATATGATTCTTTCTGTGAAAAAGTTTCAAGCTGTCAATTCCTATCTACATATATAATTTGGCCTTCATTCTTCTAATAGGTGTGTATTCATGAGCTCCACAATATTACAGTTTACTGTATTACCTTCTCCTCCATCATCAAACTTATTTTTAAAATGAAGATGGCTTTTTGTTATTATATAAGCAATGTATATGCATTGTGGAAAGTCAGAAAAGACAGATAAACAACAAGATTATAAAACATCATACTCCCTTCTGGTAAACTGGATGTTACCCCTTCGAAGTGATCTTCATGGTAATCCCCAGAACCTAGATTAGATATGTGGCAGAGAGAAATTAAGGTTGCTGATGGAATTAAGGTGGGTATCAGTTGAGCTTAAAATAGGGAGATGATCTCAGAGTGGGCCCAGAGAAATCACAAGGATCCTTGAAAGTGGAAGAGGGAGGTAGAAGAGGAGTTCAGAGTAATGCAGTGTGAAAAAGACTTGGCCAGCCCCAGATAGCTTTGAAGATGGAGGAGAAGGCAGTGAAACAGGAAGTGCAGGCAGCTTCTAGACTAGAAAACAGAAGGGAATGGATTCTTCCCTCACACTTCCAAAAAGGAATGTAGCCCTGCCAACACCTTAATTTTACTTCTTTGAGTCCTGTGTCAGACTTTTGACCTACAGAGCTGTAAAAGAGTAAATATGTATTATAAGCCACCAAGTTTTTTGTAATATGTTATGACAACATTAGGAAATTAATGTATCCACCAACCAGTAATTAAAACACTGATGTATGAGTGTAAGTTTGATCTCTTCTGACCCTATGTTGGTATATATAAAGGCTACAGATTTAGGGGTGTTGATTTTGTAGCCTGAGACATTGTGCTAAAGTAGCCATTTAAAGATTCCTTGCTCACACCTTTTGGGGGAGGGGCACAATTATAAGAGGGACTTTACCTAACAAATGCAATCACTGTAACCTGGTTTGTTGTACCTTCAATGAACTTACAACAATTAAAAAACAAAAGATTCCTTGCTCTTGAACAGAATTTAAATTTAAGAACTAAAAATAGTAACTGCCATAGGTAACAGCATCTTACTGACTTATTGTTTAGTTGGTACAGTGAATATAGGTGCTTATATGAAAAACATCATTTAAAGTCCTCTATCCATATGGAACACAATACCTTTTATTCCAATTTACATTTACTTCCTCCAGGTTTCTGAATACAACTCAAGGTTTGATTTCATTTTTAAAGCCAGATGTGATTTGGCAGAATAAAACTTAAATTTTCTGTAATAAATGTTTTTTTTCAGTCTGAATCTGTCTCTACATGGAATGACTAGACGGTGTTGGCACCAAAATTTCCATTATAAATCCTTCATCTAGCCTTCCAGTTTGAATTGGAAATACCAATTCAAGGAGCTTATATGTCATCAAATGTTTCAATGGTTTCTATAGTTAGAACAGGGAGAAGAATAAGTTCCAGTATAGACAGTTCATTGAAAGGGTCTGTTTTTATATTGTAGGTAAATTTTGAAAAGTTAGAAGAATTTTTTTAAAGTAAACTTTCATCCTATTTATTTAGAAGTCAAGTAAGTTCCAGGAACCTAGGAGAAAGCAAACACCTTCCACTTCCCTTCCCACAACATTCAAAATAGCTATTATATAGTCCCTTTTCTTATTGCATAGGGAAGTGCTTTTTATCATGAATCAATAGTTTTACTTTATGTACAATTTTAATAAGTTATATTTTTTAGTACAGAATAATGATAATGATTTAAAGATGGGTAGATTAGGTAATGGGAAATGATATGCGTGTCCTACCTAGAATAGTGGGAAGAAATTTTAATAGTCTGGGGACATTTAGGGTAGCACTTAGTAAGTCGAGTACAATAATGAATTCTCAGGGTATCAGTGTTATAGCAAGTCAATTAATGTTATACATTATAAATTTATGAAAAATTTTTTTGACAAATGATAATTGTGGGGTACACAGTGATGTGATATGATGTATGCAATGTGGAATGATCGGATCAAGTTAATTAACATCTCTGTTACCTTAAATACCCATCATCCTATTCCTCTTGTCTATCAGCAGCTATGTATCCTTTTACTAACATCTCTCCTCACTCAAGAATTATGTTATATATACTTTAAGGAAGGCAGAGAATATATTTGGAAAACCACCAAATTTCATTACAATTTATCAAGATAATATATTTGTAAGGTTCAAGATTATGGTGCATAATTGAGGGAACATTATGTATAGTTTATTTGGTAAACATTTATCCTATTCAGGGATTGATGTAAGGACTTGTACTCCCTGCTCCTGTGGTTTTGTGTCTCCCTCCATCTCTCTGTCTGCAACCTGGAACTCTATCTTGAATTCTAAACTATTATCTTCTTTAGTATCCTCAAACCTAAGGTTGACTCAGGTGTCTCATTTCTTTTGTGGCCCTAAAATGCTATTACTTCAGGGCTTTCCTTGTCTTAATTAGTGATGCCACCATCAATTGGTCTCTCAAGCTTGAAACTTCAGAGGAAAACCTCAATGCTTTTTTAAGTTTCTACATCCTACTGATCACACGTTGTCATGGAACCCTATGAAAGTCATCTTATGATCCCCCTTCCTCTTCTGTTGCTTTGGTTAAAACCCTCAGCTGGAATACATAAGAGTTCTGATGGGTCTCTATGTTCAGGCTCTCCACAACATTGAAAGCATTATTCTTTTAAAAAACAAAAGTAATCAGCCTGAGCTAGAGCGAGACCCTGTCACTAAAAATAGCCAGGTGTTGTGGTATGCACCTGCAGTTGCAGCTACTCGGGAGGCTGAGGCAATAGAATTGCTTGAGCCTAAGAGTTAGAGGTTGCTGTGATCTATGATGCCAGGGCACTCTACCAGGGTCAACAAAGTGAGATTCTGTCTCAGAAAAAAAAAAAAAGAAAGAAGAAGAAGAAGAAGAAAGAAAGAAAGAAAGAAAAACAAAAGTAATGATACCAGGCTTCCCACAAAAGCCATCACTGACTACTACCTCTAGTTCCTGCCTAATCCTCAGTATTAGCATCCTGCACTGCTTTCTCAGCACTTTCCCCAGCAGCTGAGTGACAGTAAACTATAGTGAAATTCCCTTTGTCTACCACAGGCTGTATTCCACCATACCTTTTTTACATGCTGTTCTCATTGCCTGGATGCTCTTAAAAAATGCTAAAGCCAAGAAGAGAATATGCCAGTCTTGTCCTAAATAAACATCTTGTTCTAGAATAGATCTATTGTACCCTTCTCAAAATTTAAATTCAAATGTCTACTGTACCTGTGTCTAAAAGAAATAAAATAATATGAAATTTCAATTCACAAATTCCAGAAAAATTTTGTGTATCTTTAGAATATATTTATCATGTTATCTCAGTGCCTTCGAACTATAACATAAGATCATCACCATAAAATAAACTTACGTGATAAAACTTTTTCCCAGGAAGACAGTAGGCATAATGGTGATTGATGGCTTAGTCTTGAATTCTTTTTCCTACTAAGCAGATATGTGACATTAATTTCTCTGTCAGTGCTGCCACCTAAGTGGGGGTAACAGTGATCCCTATCTTGTTGAATTGCTGGTGTTTGGAGGGTAGTGTCTGGGATGGAAGCATGTGCTGTATGTTTTAGCTGCTGTTAGAGCATAGTCATCAGTTTTGAGTCTATGGCTGTAGCTGTGTTTGTAGGTCTCTTATTTAAGAGATTATGAATAAAACTTTTATATATATATGTGATATTTTGTTGGTGATAAATACAGACATAGGTCTTACAAGGTAGGATGTTAAGCTATGTTTTTAGCTTTAGCAGGGGTGGCGAACACACGGCTAGAGCCACATGCGGCTCCCGGCCAAAATGAATTTCGGCTCTTTGCCTCTTATCATTATTTTGTATACTGTGGCTCTTTGCCAAGTTTGGATTTTGTTATGCTGCTTCTGAGGAGGGACC